>JAQFZI010000832.1:0-12684 GCA_034695605.1 Eupelops occultus
AATACAAACAATTGATGATTAGATCCAATGAATACATTCAATAGACAATAGACGACAAATTCATGGGTCGATAAACCGAATCACTTTTGAAATTAAGAAAATAGGAGTAAAAAACCAAAATAAATGTCACAAAAGTCACAAAAAACCCAATAATTGTTTATATTTTATATAAATTTGATTTAAAGTGAAATCACTTTTCGTTGAATTTGAAGTCAACTCATATTTGAAAAAAATGTGTTTCGACTTAATTTCAGACCAAAATTAAGACAAAATTTGCTCAAATGTCTTTAAATCTAATGAATGTATGGAAAGACAGTCAAAAATAAACAATAAAAATAAAGATCTAATTAATAACAGGTTTACTAACAGCTGGCACTCCATTAGCCATAAATCAGAGGAAAAAATGTTAAAAACATAAGAGAAATGTACTTTAATTTTGACGTCACGTGACGTCTATTATGGCTTAAAAGGCTTTCAAATAAATGGTTTGAATGTAAGACACGTGTCGGCAGTAGTGGTGAATGAGAGCCCATCCCTTAGTGTTTAGCTAACATCCCTAAAATTTGGGAATGTATATGTCCATTGCACAAACAGAAGAGAGCACACATACCAGTGCTGTGCTGGAAACAGGTTTGGCTATGGCTATGGCTGTGCTGAGCGCTCTATTATATAAATGGCAAATAGTGACTACAATTTCCTTATAAACAGAGCCCTGTCTTCTGATTCGGTGCGCAGCGAATACAAGAGCTGACCTCTTTTTGCACCTAGCTCTTTTCTGAGTCGTTCTGAGAACAGGGCTTTCTAGTGCTGACATCAGCAATGAATGGAGACCTCTGATTGGATGCCTAACAAATTGAACTGGTCTCCACAGTTTTTGCACAGCACACAGAGCACAGACACTTTTGCAAAATGAAGTTTATTCCCATAAAGTTATCGACTGTTTGGATGTGTGAGTGAATCAGTGAATAGCAATACTGACTATAAGAGTGACTATAAGTGACTCCATTTGTAATAATAACTAATCAGTAAATGTTAGCCCAACGTTAACCCAATGTTAACCCAATGTTAACTAGGTGGTGTGTTTAATAAACACCTTTCTCACTCTCATAAGGATATAATTGATTTGGGATTTGTTTTGCTGTTCATTAATATTATTATTAAATTAATTAATAATTGCATTAATTGTTTGTTTGTCTGCTGTGTGTCTCACACATTGTGCTGGATATCTATCGCTCCATAGGTTTATGTTCTGTTCTCAATGTGAGCTATTCAACTGAGCCATGCCACTGGAGGGGAAGGGCCCCCTTATTATCGTAACATAGGGATTACCCAGCAATTAATACCCTGATCATAATTAAATTTGTTTAGTTTCTAATGAGTTGTCACACAATGGTGTCAATGGATATCCACAAAAATTGACTCAAATATATCGACATCGATGTAAATGTCGGTTATGTTAAGTGCATATTGAAAGCACCGGCCACTGCTATGAGTGTTTGGATAATACACCAGACCCTGGATATAATCAATTTTGATTTGATTGATAATTCACCAGATTTTCAGTGCTCTCAAAGTGTAATATTAGTCTATAATTCATACAATGGTGAGAGAGACCAGACATTTATGGGTCGGAAATTTGCCCGAAAATATCAGAGAAGACCGTATTTACGACCACTTTAAGAGGTATGTATCAAATAATAATACCATGGATTCAATTGAAAATATGACTCGACGTATGGATCGACATAACCAGTGCTATAAACACCAGTTCTCGTTAATATTGATTATCGCTTAGTAGCGCCAGTCCTTAGTGCGAGTCTAACATAGTTTTCCTCTCTTTCTGTTTCTGAGTAAAGATATTGAGTTTTTTCTTCTCTGGCAGTAACTAAAAAATGTTGTGTTCAGTGCTGTTCAGCTTTTCAATGGCTGTTCTCAAGTGTTCACCACCTAATCCGAGGCCATTTTTGCCATTAAACGCTTTTTTCGCTGGCAATTAGTGTTAAAAAACATTTGCCATCTACGGTCGTGCTGTGCCCCAGGGCTCACCACTGCCTCTCAGGAGCTCTCAGCATTTCTTAGTATTAGCTCCATGCTTGCCAAAGCTTTTACCTGAATAACTTAGCTAGCACGGTGAGATTGAAAGTAGCCAAGGTTGTTTTTGTATTGAACACCAGCTCTGAATTCATAAACTATGAAATATTAGCCAAAAGTTAATTATCGCCAAAAAATACATTTAAGACATTGAACTCAGAGCACGAAAATTATTTATTTTCCACCAATTTATACAAATTATAACCTTGCAACAATTTGTATATTTCGAAATTATTGTCATAATAGTAATAGGAAATTATTACACTCGAGGATAGTCGTGTTGGCTATAGAACACAATCCATTTAATTCTAATGTTTTAAATGAGCCGTAATTTTCTAATCATATATCGAAATATTTAATAGTTTTTTGAGTAAAAATTGTTTTCAATGAAATAAATTGTTTGCTTTTATCATTAGATTAGAGCTTAAGATATGGCAAAAACATTGAAGTAGGCATATATCCAAATGGGAGGTAATGTGTGATAGACTGTGATAGATAAATCAATCAATTACTTTACTCAATCTACTCATTAAATGTCACCTTTTTGTTCAATATCCGCCAGATTAAGTTCAACCATTTTTTCATAATAATTAGCAAGCTCACTTTTTTTTAAAAAAGTAATTATTCGCGGGAATAGGGTGTATGACCATTGATTGCTATTATAGCAGTGATAGTACCAGTTTTGTGGCTGTGCTTTTGATCAGTTGTGCGTTCCAGTTAACCCTAAGCGACGTTAACATAAATTTTCTCTCTCTTTCTGTATTCAGTCATTAATATTGTTTAGAAGTGTAGCGAATTTTTTCTCAGCTCTTTTGGCTCTATCTCTATCTAATTTGAATCTAGTTCAAACAGAGCTGAATTAAAATATTCGTTTAACATTTCTATACTGTTTATATATGGTTGAGATATTGCCATGGTTATTATCGATTATCAATTATTTTTAAACAAATGATAAATTTATTAATTTATTTGACGACTAGATTATAATATTTGACATTTTTTTTGTTCCTTGTTCATTCATTCAGATATGGAAAGGTTCAGAGCGTTAAAATATTGGCCAAAAATAATAGTTCGTCAAAATGTGATGATAACAGTGCCGGCAATAGTGGTCTGACTGGCGGTGCCGTCAATGGTGTGTCGGCTACGGTCGCATTCATTGATCTTAAAAGTGCGGCCAAAGCGCACAACTCTGAGAATAAGATCGAAGAGCGGACATTAAAGACAGACTACTATGAGCCGCCGGCCTCCTCAACAGCCCTGTCCGCTATTTATATTCACGAACGCGAAGACGCACATGTGTTAGTTCAGAAACCCGGTGTCCAAACGAACGTTTACGGCAATTCTAGTGCTAACTCGAGGCCCGCCGGACGGCACACACCTAACAACAGGTACTTTTGGATCAACTTTTACTTAATTATCGACTTTTTATCAAAATTTTGAATGAATTGTTTGCGACCAAAATTAGTCATTTTTTTCTTCATTTGAGTGATTTGTCGTTTTTTTATTTGTCACTAAAATTCTTAGTCATAATTATAGTGAATATATTATTATTCTGTGCCCTAATGCCAGCCCTGACTTCACAATTATTTATTTGTCTTAAAAATTCTTCTTTTTGGGTGATTATTGGCTTCCATTAGTGCCAACACATGACTGAAAAGCCCTCGTCTTTTGGTTTTATTTGTGTATAATTTGTCTGATGTTTTGCATGTTTTTCGCCTAATTTCAAGCATAGGATCAGTTGTTAATCTTGAGCTCTGTTTATGTCTAATATAAGAGCTGTTCGTTATATTTGTCGACTGATTTCTCTGCAGTTTTTTAATTCAATGCCAGAAAATGAATACTACTCTCAACCCAAATGTGTTTTTCTCAGCCTCTCAGTTGTGCTCTAATGGGCTCTACATATGATTTAATGGCATCTCATTCGCACATCTTTTTAGTAATTCTGAGCACAAGAGCTTTGCATTTATTTTATGCGTTAGTCATCTCTTCAGTAAATCTTTATATTTATTTTTTTTGAATGTATTTCTTCTTCTTCTCTAAAACTTCTTTTCCAGAACTCACTTCTCGATACCTATTCTTGTTGTTTGATGTGATGCCGTCCCCTCTGACTGCCTATAAAAGTGATGTTTCAATAAAAATATGAAAAAAAGAAATGTTCTGTTCTTTGCTTTTCATTTGTTTTATTTCTATTCTTTGTTCTCTAGTTTTAAAGCCTTTAAAAATCTAAGACTTGTATCGAATAGTAATCTTTGAATAAGTTTTTTAACATTGGTTTCCATCGGTATTGTCATTGAAAACGAAAGTTAAGCTCTTTTTTGCTGTATTTTTGTTTCTTCTCTCCATTTCTTATTTAAGTTTAATTTGTTTCGTGTTTTTTCGTCTTTTGTCTGTTTGTTTCGCAGAAGGAATCGATTTTTATTTGTCTTAGTTTTTATGTCTCCCATTATTGTTGTACTAAAAGCAAAATTATTTCGAGTCGTTATCTTAAGTGTAATTTATTTATAGTATAGTCTCTGAATGTGTTTTATTTAAATTTGATTTTTTGGTATATTTTCTCCGATAAGTTTTGTCTCTACTCTTTCCGCTTCATATATGCATTGATTTTATATATTTATGTATTGTTTATGTATTATATGTTTGGCTATAAAAGATTTATTGCATGTTATTGGACACAATCCAACTCTATTTGATTGCAACTCTCCCTGAGCTCTCTCCCTCTCCTTGTTTTCCTGGAATTCACTTTTCTTGATATTCTTCTTCAGTTTGTGAACCCTTCAGATCTCTTTGTGTATTCATTCTCTTGATATTATTGGACTTCACTTATTGGTTGTGTTTTTCAACTGAATATTTTTCTGCATTTTTTGTGATTCACTCAATGTTTTTGATGCCTTCCTCTATGCCTTCCTCTCTATATTTCTTGATTTTCTTCAATTGATTCCTTCTTTTTCTTTTCTTTTGCTGTTTGTTTGAAATATAAAATATATTTTTATTGATTGACTCCGACTCCCGAACCAACGCCTGATCTCTTTCTGTTGTACTTTCGTTTTTATATTGAATTTTATTATATTTTTTTCATTTTATAGATTATATGAGACTTTATTTTTGTCTTTGCTTTGGTTAGTATTGGGCTCAGCCTTCGATACAAAGTATTGAAAATAAGTTTTTCTTCATTTCTTATTTCAATTTCGAAGTTTTATTTGATTGAATTTTTTTTATGCCTTTCCTTTTATACTATATTTCAATTGATTTTCTAATAATGTTTCAAAGAATTACATTTTTCTTCTTATATTTTTCTGCGACTCTCTGTTTGTCGTCAAATAATTTGAATTTCTTTCGTTCAAAAAGAAATGTAATTTTAGAGATGACTCTAAATTGTACTTCAATTTTCTCGTTTCTATTATTAATCTTTTTTTTTACTAGAATCAAATTATTCGCTTCAGAGTCGAGTTTTAGTTAAATTTATTTGAAAAATAAGAAAAAGCTATTCGTTTCTCTGAATAGGTTTTAATTGAGTTTGACTTAAAAAGTCAGATATTATTTGATTCGTCGATTTGAAGGCAAGTAATAAAAAACACTACAGTTTTAATGTGTATTCGATTATGTCCATCAAAAAGCCCACTCTGTTTCTTCTGGTGCCGTCACATGACTTGGTATTTGATTGCCTGAACAGTCGTTTACCAATAATTCGCTAAAAAACAAGTTATTATATGAACTCTCTTTTTGAGAGGTTATTCTTTTCCTCGTTGGAAATCTATGGCTGTTTTATATATTTTTATGTTGTTCTCGTAGGCGAGTTGTATATTCTGACCCTTTCTAGTGGTAGTGCTGTATCGTGAGATGTTCGGTATTAGCGGACAAAAGGACACCACTCATGAGTGCATTGAATTGTGTTTTTTCAGTAGCTTTGCCTTCATTTGGGAATCATTTGATGGCAAAACATATTATTATTAAATCAGACTTCGATTAGTTGATTGCCATTCGTTTGTTATTCAAATTTATGTCATATTAATAAATGAGATTCAGTAGAAAAAGCACCAGAAATGCAATCAATTTTATCGATTTCATAGAACCATAGATGAGAACCAACAATATATATATATACATTTACAGTATATATGACATATATAATATATGACAGCCATATACATGTATATGTATATAAATGTAGAGATAATGAGTATAGAGAGAGGAATGGATTTATTGTAAACGAAACCTTATATTTAATTTGAAAACTCAATCAATTTTTCCAATAATTATATTTGTGATCAGATATTGAATGATGAGAAACAGCAAAACTATTTTCGGCCCAAACTTATCGATCAGTTGGCCTCTCAAGCAGTATATGAAGAGCTAGAAAACAAATACTATAACATGAGATATGAGCACAAGTAGGAGAAGCACAGTATGAATGTATGTGTCTGTTATACAATGAGTATCCATAAACTAATCATAAGACTGAAGGACTGCCTTAGTTACCAGAGCTATGGGAAAAGAATTTTCAAAGATATGGTCAGGCATTACAAGGGATTCTCAGTACAGAATGTATGATATGTGAACCAAAAATGGGTGAAATGTATTGCAATAGAAATAAGTTTAAGTATTATATGAGCCCAGAGTGGAACTGAACGATACTTAGAAATTATATGGCTTTCCATATATTTTAGTCATTTAATAAGTTATTTGTTTGTTTGTTGTTTTTCTGGTTGTGCTGATCGTTATTTCATATTCTATGCTCTCATGAATGGCTTCTTAGGAAAGGCTATGAAATCGATTTGAAGCAAAAAAGTAAAGAATGTTTTTATGCGACTTATCAGCTAAAAGGGGGAAATCGTATATTCAGTCCTTCATTCGTTTGTTTTTATGTCATTTTCTGTATTACTGCGATTCCTGGGGGTGAAATGTCCGCCCCCTTTAGCGCGTGATTTAGATGAAAGACAAAGTCATTATATTAGAGTATAAGAGATATCTTTTTATAAGACTCCAGACCTCATCATAAATATGAGTAAAGTCATTGAAAGTGCTGTCTCATCCAAATAACAAACATTAAATTAAATATAAAACAAAATAAGAGTCCGTTCCCTAAGAAATTCATGAACTCATCAAAAAAAAAATAAGAAAAAATGTTTCGGTAAAAAAATTATATTTAAGAATAAGTTATGAGAAAAATGCTTATCAATAGAAAAATTGTTGACTTCAGTAAAAATTGGGGAAATATATCGTATGTTAAGTTAAATAAATGTTATATTCAATACAATTCACATGATATGAGTGAAGCCAATGATAAAAATTTATTTCAATAACTATTGAAAACTAAAAGCACTTATAATAGAATTGAAGCTAAAAAGCAAAACATGAATTCAAATAAATCGATCGATAATAAGGTTCAGTAAACAAATGCATTAGTAATGAATAGCATAGACTTATAGACTGTGTATTCAGGTATATTTGAGTAGCGTATATATATATATTTATATATATATAATGTAATATTTTTGTTATATAATGCATGCAAATAATGGTTAATAGGATTATTTATTAAATATTCATTATATACTTGGACAGAATATAGCATATATTCAGTTATATTGAATGAAATTCAGCGCAAAACAGCATTTGCTGATCAGGAGATGGTTTTGCAATGAAATTGTATGAGTCATCAAAGCAGGTGAAGTAAAAAATTGTGAGGACGTCATACAAATAAATGATTTTAATATAATAATAGTTTTGTTTGTGTTTTTTTTCTCCAAACACTAATCATTATTTGAAGACAAACTAAAGCCGTTAACTAACAAACTATTGAATGGTTTTTGTTTTGAACAAAACATTGAATTTAATGAAAAGCTATTTACAAAAAACCAGAACTTATATAATGAGACAAATTGTAAACTAAACACAATTTTGAGTTTTGGGTTCAGAACCAAAAAATATAATTTACATTAATTTTTCCGTTGAATTGAATTAAAGGAATTCTGTTTATGAATTCAGTGGAGAGGCTCTCAATAGACGACTGAATTGCGATTCATTTAAATATCAATAATAATGAAAATGAATAAAATAGTAGTCATTAGAAGATAGGAGAAAAACAGGCAAAAAAGGGCAGAAAATGTTGGAAAACAGGCTCTGAATTGGATTATAATCAGTCGATCCTTAATTTAACAGAAGAAGTATGTGTTTTATACATTAGTTAGGGCTCGACCTGAAGGGTCAGTTGAATAAAATGAAGGCAAAAGAGAACCTAAAAAACGTTAACTAAACGAGCGATTCGTCACACAATTGTTCGCAAAGAGGCAACAATTTTTTGCCATTCAATCGATAGAAAAGGACACAAAAATACAATAAAAATAATACCAAAGACTTAGTGAACAAACGGACAGAAATTTTTGGCCCAAAAAAGACAAAACTAATGACTATTTTATTATTGTATGGACTGACGAGTCTTGCGATAAAACCGAACTGTTTTTTAGTTTTTTGGAGCAATTATTTCTTGTGCTGCAAAACTAAATTTTCGGGCCCTTAAACAACAGTCCCCTCTCTTTTCACTTCTTCTCAGTCAGTGTCTGTCCCTGTATTCTGTGCTGATCCTAAACACTGTGGGCTGCGCTCTACTGACTACATATAAGGTTTAATTCAAGCATTCAGTCGATTGTTTTTCTCATAGATTAGAGAAAATTTTTGTTTAATATCCCCACAAAAGTGACTGAAAAACGCGATTTTGAGGCACAGCTCTCAGTTTAGAATAGGATAGACTCTATAAATGGTTTGTTTTGAAAATTTATATTCCAGTCAATAAAGTATTCAATTAGAGTGCATTAAAAATGCATCAAAAATTGATTCAAAGGCATATCCAAAACGTTAGCATTAGTTGGCATTTATTAAAAATGATTGAGGAGTACAACGAACGCCAATCCATGAAAATACTTGTTTTTATATTTTATAAAATATATCATAATTTTACATAAAATTTCAATTCAATTAAAAAAATCCGAAACAATGAGTGAAAGTGAAGATCAAGTTTTTTGTTGTTTTGTAGGATCAGAGGGAAAGAGCGAGAGTTGGTGTAAAAAAAAGTTATTCTTGTTTTGTTTGATTATATATACAATAAATTGTGAGATCGAGTGAATGATAGAAGATTTACATCGAATATAAAACTGGGTGTGGATTGGAGTGGCTTTCAAATAGCTCTGGTATTATAAGTACTGAGTATTGAGAATTGAAAAATTCATTTTTATATTACATAATAATATAATCTATGAGTTGTATAAATGAGTTTTATATAAGTGTTTAGATATTCCGAATATTTTTATATTTATTCAGAAATAATAACACAATTCATGAGTGGAATGAAAAAAAAGAGAGAAAATTGTTTTTAATTTATTTTTTACATTAAAAGTTGTGTCATAAAAGCCTTGAATATTTTTCTGTAAAAATCGTATTGGATTTTCCTTTTAATTTGATTCATGAGCTGTCCATTGGGGACATGTGTGTGTGCGTGGATTTGGGGACCTCACAAAACGTTATCATATATTTTTAAATTTGATTTCCCTCTGAAGCTATGGTGTAATTATTGGGAAGTGTGTAACGAAATGAAAGCCAACAACTCTTATAATATCTGAGAACCTAATCGACAACCTCTTGGATATGAGTCAAGTTATGCAATGAATTAGTTTTGAAATATGATTTGAGAATTTGTACTCACTTTCCCTTAGCGTTCACTTTGAATGGCATTTAATCCGTAATTTTCTTCGAGTTTTAGTAATTTTCTTATGATTTCTGTTTTCGATAGGATTTTCGCTTCAAAGCTATCTATTAAATAGCATTTTTGTTGATATCACTCTCTGTCATATTGCTGTGCGCTCTGTTTTCGTAATTCGCTTGAGAAAAAGGTAACTGGGGCAATGACCTGTCCACCTACCATATGCCTGGTGTGTGTGTTCGCGAACAATGTTTGCGAAATTATGTTTCTCTCTCTTTCGATAGCGAACAGCATATCATTCATTCATTCATTTATGTGTTTCGAAACACATAGTCTGCTGTATCGCGAACTCCCCCTTCAAAATGGACGGCCCTTTTTTGTTGCATTCAAAAGTGGAAATTCAATGAAACTTAAAATGTTTTGTCGCCTTTTTCTGCTGCGAGTTTTTTTTCATTACTATACTTTCGTCTATTCTGTCCATTGAATGTCAAGCCATCAAAGAGTACCTGAATTCGTGATCTATTATTCTGTCGAATATAATACTTTTTTTTACTCCATTTTTATTCAAAAACATATTTTTATCTCTTCGTTGCCAATCATTTAATGCCAGCAATGGTTAGGGTATTAGATATGAAATATATGTTCGTTTAATATTAAATTCATAATAGTATATGCCTTTCCTCTGAATGGGTATCCTTGAGCTGAGAAAATGTATGATTTTTGCTGCGAATAATTTTGTTGTTTTCTTTATTTTTCGTTTCAAACTTGAATTTGATTTTGTTTTTACTCGACTCTATTTATATGCTTTTTATTTGATGAGGAAATTCGATTCAGTCAATCATAGTTTGGTTTTATATCCAGTAATTTTTGTTTTTGTTTTTTTAAAAATTCATTTGAATTTGGATACGAAATATAATTTGAATTTGAATAATGAAAAACATATTTAATAAACATAATTATATTTTTTTTGATATGAATTTAATATTTAAATGAATGGCACAAAAATGTAATTAAATTTAAAATGAGCTTTAATTCTGAGCCATTGGGCGATGCTTTGAATTTAATTTTTATTAATTTTGTCTGTCTGTGCAAGTTCAGATCTTAAACATGTTTTTAAGTCTAACCTAGCTTAGATTATGATGTTTGTTGCTCATGCTCGTCTCCATGGCGAGTCGGTAGGAGTACCATTATGGCTGAATTTGTTTCTGCCAGAACCAACTTGTGTTTTTAAATTATAAAGACTGACAGCACTGGTATAGAGAGTGAGAGCGAGTGTATGTCTTATTTTAAATGTGTTATATATTCGGCATATTTTTAGGAATAGTATCCATGAGTTGAATAAATAATACGAAAGGAATCGTAAAAACCAAATAACAATTCGAAAGAATAGCGAATAAAATAATAAATACATTACATTAGAAAACAGAATAAAATATACGAAAGAAAATTATTCTTAAACTTTGTTTTATATACTATACATATGTATTGTATAGATATTGTATACATATAGATATCCAGTGAGAAACCAGTTATTCAATAGAAAGGGGAATATTCGGCAAAATATATGTTTTTTAGTCTCCCTCTCCCTCTAAAAGATATAAAATACGAGAAAAATGCAAATAAAACTGAAATACGGAAAAAATAATGAACAAGCAAAAAGAAAAATCAGAAATATCTTTAGAATCAAACATAAAAACCGCACAAAAGAGAGAAAATATTTATGAAAATTGTTGTATAAGTTTAACGTAAAAAATGCTATAAAATAAGAAAAATATAATAATTTTTGTTAAAAAAAAGAATAGAAATTCAAACATTTATTTGAATACATGAATAAAATATAAATCAATTAAATTAAGGCCCAAAAAGATAGCGAAAGAAAAGGTTTTCAATAACACTGAGAAGACAGAGACTGACGTCTATTACATTTTTCTTATGGATTTGTTCTTCGCTGAGTTTAGCAAAACGTTTAGCTCTTATGAAATGTGAACGAAGTGTTTCACGAAAAATGTGTATTTCATGCGAAGACATCATCAATAGATCCTAAGAAATATAAAAATCTCATTTATATTATTCAGGATTTTTTTTGTGAAAAGTCATTATTTATTACTAAATTTCATAAAAATTGAGTCAAACATAACAGTCATATTCTCTAAAGATAGCTATTAGTGAGGGATAGCCATGGGAATGGCTTTATGGCAAAGTGCCATCATTGATTTCGGTTATTTTGATAGTCTGATCGTGGCTATTTTATTTAGTATACCCCCTAGGGTAGTGCTTGTGTCCATTTTGTAGCTTAAGTGCTTAGCCTATGGCTTGATATCCAGTTTTGGTTATCCCTTCTATTAGTCATTAGTATAAAAAATCAAGAAAAATATCATTAAGGCTGAGAATAATTAATGAATATTATTAGCAGGAATATTGCCAAAATGAGCGCCATTTAGAATAACATGTCCATCATAATAATTATTGAGTTTAAAAGCTTTTTTAAAACTAAATTTGAGCATGATGACAAATTGCTCCATGTATGTGAGTTTGGGTTTGGCTTCAAAGTGATCTTGGCTAAAAATAATCTGTTTGAGGAGTTGTTCTGTCGATCATTTTTTTGCTGGCATTCTATTGATTGAAAACAATCGGTTTGGCCGTTGAATTGTTGGCACTGAATAACTAGTGGTGTGTTTGATGTGTTTCCAATGGAACCATTTGTTTGTTTGTTTTATCCTCTAATCCAAAGCCACTAAATACAAACGTTTTTTGTATGCTCTTGGCTTTTGTTTGGCTGAGAATGAGTCAGACCTTAATTTTGTATTTTTTTCTTCTTTGAGTTGAGAATACCTTAAAATTAGTTTTAAAGTAAAAAATTTTCTTCTATTGAAATGAATTATCAATTCATGTCTTGTGTT
>JAQFZI010000833.1:0-12682 GCA_034695605.1 Eupelops occultus
AGTAATAGTAAACCTGTATTGAATGGTGGCTCATCCAAAATAAAGACAGCTTTCATTTCTGATAGACAATAACAAGGTAAGAATAATAGTTATTGGCAAATGGCAAATTTTTAATCCAAATTAATCATTTAATGTTTTTTGTCAATTAATAAAATTTCAATTGTTTTCAAGCCTTCAAAATACATATTTTTAATCTCTTTTTTTGCTCAATTTTAAATACATAGAAGGATTATATGAGTAAGCTAATTTAATATAATTCTGTCACATATTCTATTGATATAATAGTGTAGTTTAATGTGGTTTAAATGAGCTTGCAATATTATCTACTTACAAATGTAGACCAATTTTGCGAAATGTGTTGTAAAATAGGTTTTATTGTAACAAAAAATTAATATTTTGTATTACTTTTGTCCAAAGAATGTAGAGTTATCAGAATTATCTAGTCAATATTAGCCAAATGTTCAATTTTATGACTTCAATTATGTTTTTTTTGAATTAATGTATGAATTGAGGAAATGGGCGAAGACTCGCCTCAATTCAAAACTTGATACAAATATTTATAGTGAAACAGAAATCGTAAATAGACTTTAAATTTATATTTTTATTGCTTTCTTCGGGAACTAAAAATTCAGTTTACGATATGTTTATACTCTTCTGAATGAGTGATTGATTTGAGTCAAAAAATTAAGACATTATGGAGTGGTTTAAACCAATATTAAAGACAATTTTCATTATTCAAGTTTATTCTACTATCGATTTGTTTGACTAATATTTTATTTACATTACTTTTACTTTAATGATCGTAAACTAAATGCATAATAAAAAAAATATGGGAAATATTTGAGTCAAGAATCAAATTATATTATGAAAAATGTATTTTCTATTGAGTTAAAAAAGAACAGCCTTTTTATTCATCACTAATTCAATTATTACTTTCCTCTTTTTCAGGTGTTTTCTAAATTGTGCTAATTTTTAAAACTATTTTTAGGTGAAAACTAATCGATAAAAACATTTCAAAACAAGAGTAGACTTATGACAGACTTCGTATTCAATGAGGAGTTCATTGTGTTATACAAAACAAAGTCTCAGAATATTCTTTGAAATTAATGTTTTTTTTTATTTTTCGTTTTCATAATTGCTTTTCAAAGAAAGTGAAAGAAATGAAAAGAAGATTAAAAAAAATTAATTCACACATTGAATGTTTCAAAACCATTGAAAACAATTGAAATATAATTTTAAATTTATATTTTTACACATTTCTTCACAAATAAGTAATTTTAATATAAATCACTTAATTATTTGAATGAAATCTCTTTTGTTGTAAATATTTGTTTAATTGTGAAGTTATGAAACATTTCTCGGATTTAAATCATATTTTTATTAAATGAAACTAAAAATTTTATGTATCGCATAAATATCAAAGTCTTTTTGAAAAGTACTTCAATGAATGACCTTTTATTACAAAAAAATGCTTTCCAGACAAAGGGGTTGTTTAGGGATAGGAATACGGTTTTAACTCATTGTTTATCGCAATTCTGTTGTCTGTTTTCTATTAAATTTGAGATAAGAGACCATCAGTTCATGATTTTATGACTCGTAACTCATTTTATTGCATATTCGGCTCATATTTATATATATATTATTTGATATCACATTTTATGAAAAATTCTCGAATTATTAGAAGAAAATTCAATTTGAAAGCAAAGAAAAAATAGTTTAATTCAATCCTCGAAAGTAACGTATGGTTTGTGAATGATATTGAAATTTGATTGTCTTTGAGAGCGACTCACAAATTATGAATTGGTTATCGCATAAAACCTATTCACAAATAAGAGTTGAGTTTTGATCGGATTGTAGTGTTTGCACGATATTGACATTTGAGTCCTACATTTAATTGGATTTGATTCAGTGAACCGTCATGTGAATCATGTGAAATATTTGCCTGTGTTTCGCGTGTGAGCCCCGACTCTGGTCTCAATCTAGCCAAGCATCCAAAACAAGAAATAAAAATTTCTTATAGATTTTTTAGTAGAATGTGCTGTGCAATCCATTGCGCACACCCATAAGGCACAGACATACCAAGCATTGGCAGAGTATCAGTGACTGGCAGCCATAGATTTCCCCTTTTTTTCTCTCTTTGCATACTAACTAATTGCATGAATACAACTACTATTCTATCAGTTTTTCTCTCTAAGTCTATGCTCTTCTCTATCACTGTCTCTCTCTCTCTCTCTCTCTCTCTCTCTCTCTCCCCTTTCCTTTCCTTTCCTCTCTCTCTTTCTCCATCGACGAGAGCTGTTGTAAACGTTACCCCATCCAAGCCTTCCGTACATTTTTATGCTGAGCGCTCAACTGCAAGCTTTTGATAAGACGACTTTAGGCTTCCCTCGAGGATTGCCTAACTTAAAACAAACACACTTTTTGCATACAAAAAACTTTTTCTTTGCACAAAACCTGAAGAACTTTTTTTTATTGTATAAAGTATTATATGATTTGAGAGATGCGCTCACATCGGACTAACTCTACTCACTTTGCATGTGTGTCGACAAACCCTATAAATATAAAAGAAGACCAGAATTGAGTCCAAAACCAAATATTATATATTTCTGGCGAACATTCTCTTGACTTCGGATTAAACAGTTGTGTGTTTTGTTTCTGTTCACTCAATTCATTCATTTATGGGATGTCTATAAATAGAAGTGAAAGCAAATGATTTCTCTCTCAACGAACGGAAATGAAATGCAAGCGTTTTATGAAATAGAAAAAAAATGAGAGAAAAAGGTTCGCGTGAACTCACATTCACAGCACTGGCACTCAATTCAGTTAATACCTTTTGCTTATTGCTTGTCGGAGGGGTTTATACACAGTATTATAAACTCTACGTTTTTTTGTAACTTTTTTAATAGCGATTTTGAATCAGACTTTTAATAAATAGGTGTAACACAAAGACGTCAAAAGCTTTTGAATGATTCCGTGAAAAATTGTCGCATCGGTTCTCCAAAAAGTTTTTCTTTACTCATATCATTGATTAACTCAATATTAGAGTCTATCAAATATCTAATTGAATTGAAATAATTTATTTCTCCTAATAATGGTTTCCATTTAATAAATCAGTTGAATATTTGTATTGGATTTTATTCAACTCCTAATCATTTTGTAATAATAATCAATCAAATCTCAAAACAAATTAATATATTGTATATAATATATTAAAAACAATTTTTCTTTCAATTTAATGCGAATGAAAATCATTGAAATAAAATGAAATAAAATTCTTGTGACTAATAATAAAGAGAATTTCAATTCTGTCTCTTCTCCTCTTCTCTGTTGTGATTGCAATTTCAAGTCATTCAGGAAATTGAAGGAACGTTTGGTTCACCTCTAATATTAGACCCAAACACACATAAACGCACACAAACTGCTTTCGTTTTTTCATTTTGCTTCTACTCTAAATGGATAACATTTTTTTGCTCAGAATGAATGAAATGCGTTTATTAGGATTAGTGCTGTCTCTATGTTTGCATAATTTCTTGTTAGACGTTAGGGTGAAAGTGAGCCGAAGGCGATTCAAAAATATTATATCAGAAAATATACTCTTTTTGAATGTATTTTAAAGTTAAAACAAATTTCCTAATGTTTGAAATGTTTGAATCAAATGTCCGAATGTTTAGATTAAGGGGTTTTCGGCATCACTTCAGTGAAATGAAGCACAAACTTATGCCCTAACAGAAGGGGGAGAGCTCTGCATTTTTTTCTTTTGAGCGACAAGCCATCCACAGGGAAATTAGAGTTAAAGGGAGGGTAGGATGGGGTGGCTGTCAATATGGCTGTGAGAAAAAATGATAGCTACCGGAAAGGGGTAGTCATCATTAAAAAAAGTAGTCCGAGTAAGTGAATTAAATATTTTTGAGTAAAGATAAGAGTTGGCGTCCCTCCAATTCCCCTAAAGACTATGTATAGCTAAGGGAGAGCTGGAGAGCATCATTCAGTGATGTGGATCATTATGTAAATTTAGTGTCTTAAGGAATCACTGGTACAACACAACAGAACGCTCAGTACTAAAAACATGTGCATATTATGTCTGTTCTGTCCTTCAGTGAAGAATGGATCAGATAAATGCTCTTCTGTTGTGCTCAACCTTTTTTGGCAAACTATTGCTAAAAACCATTAGTCCATATGCAGACGCGTATGGATCGTATGGTTGTGCAGTTCGTGTGCCTCATATGCCTCTCATGTAAATTTAATTCACTTCCCCTTTAATTTATTTTCCCTTTTTTTATATCAAAGTGTTTTTGTGGTCCAACACTATTGCAATGCAGTGAAGCCGTTCAATGCAAGAGCACTGAATCCCTTCCCACTCTTGTGCTCATTTTTAATCGAGATAAACCATCAGTCATTTGCCGGGCGGACAACTTTCCCAATTCTCCCGTCTATTCATACAAACACTGGACTATGAGTTTGAAAAGAAAGAAATGGTTTGTGAGTCAAGTTTTTTAACAATTTCTGCTTCTCTTCTGTACTTTTCACTCAATTCTTTCCCCCTTTTCCTGATTTTCAACTCTAAAACATCATTTTTGAATCTTTGCTTTCGATTTAGTTGCCGCTCGTATTGTGCTTCTGATCCCCTTTTGGTCCAATGATTCCCAATTGGTATACATGAATGAACAGTGAGAAGCGCTGCCACCGAACGGCTCTTTCAGATTCATCTCAAAAATTGGCAAAAAAAGAAAAGTCGATTCTTATTTTTTTTCTTCTTTTGTCCCTTTCCTTTTTCGATAGGCTGAAGGGCGAGCATGCGTTTGCATTTGAACCAATGACATTCCAAACTGACCAGTGCGCGCATGAATAGGACTGCATTGACTACATTGATGCCCAATTTATTCACATAACATGTGATACTCAATTGTGAAAACAAGATTTTAGGTCTCAACTGTTTTGCTATATATTTCTATCTTTGAAATACATACCCAAAAAATTGAATAAAAACTCAATCCTAAGACAGTAGTGAAAGAATAGATAGTAATGAACGCCTGCGAAGACGCCATACCACTGATGCAGATCTCGATTTCTTAATAGAAATCGAGAGACGAGTTAACTCTATTGGAAGGCTTTTAGATATAACAGAACAGACAGCACAGCACAGTACCGAATGAAACTTTTTAATGAAAAAAAGTATTGATCTGTAGAGTAGTCGACCCAAAGCCTGTAGATTCAATGCTAATCACGTGCTTCAATACAATTCTGCTCATCCTCTGCTATCTCACTGTTTTTGATTAAAGGATTTAAAGCACAGGAATGGGGGTAAGAAATGCTGATGCAGTGCTCGCTCTGACGTTCAGTTGAGTTGTGCTGCAATTGAGTCCAGAAAAGAATAGAAAAAATAGTGAAATCCATTGGAAGCCCAAATTGGATCAATTCTTGCATAAAACGAAATACGAACTCAACTCCAAAAACCCTTCTTTTTTATTCTCCCCTCTCTATCCTCAGCATCATAGCTGAGCACTTGCTCTATGAGTGTGTTTCTCCCGTTCCCTCTCTCTGTATGTCTCTCATTGAGCTCTCGCTATCTCTCCTTTAGTTCATCACATTTTACTAAATATCGATTTGTAATCACAATTTTTTAGTCACTACTGTAGAGGACAAGTTATACTTCATCAGAGCACACATACATTGGTAGCACAGCCATCAGCAGCAGCAGCCTCACAGCATAGAATGGCAACCCCTATCCCTTGCTTCCATAGAAAAACATGCAGAATATTTGGACTGCAAAACTACTACATGTAATTTCCCCGGGGAATTCACTACTATATAGCACTGAAATTAAAGTTAAAAAACAAATAAACTGAATATAATGTAAGGACAATATAATGCTATCGAAATCCTTTGAGCGATTCCTTCGTTGAAAAAAATCACACTTTAATATATCGAACCAATAATACAAAAGATGTGTTGGCTGTGAGTCTCAGCAAAACTTTTGTCACACTTCAACACTTTACTTATGAGAGAAATGATTTCTTTTTCCAAAACTTTTTCAGTTGTGTTCCCCCGAGCCTTAGGTTACGATAGTATTTAAAAAACACATTTTTGCTTCACATTATTCTCAAACGTTTTACTCTGAGCTGAGCCAAGAGTAGAAATAATTATAAACTTTTTTTCTGTATATCCACTCCTCCACTCTTTTCTCTCTTCACTATATTTAGAGCAAACCATATATTTGTGACACAACTCTACTTAAGTATTGATTATTTTTTTCTCTATCTCTTGCATTAAAAATGAATTATACGTTTCGTCGATATATTCTGTTTTGCATCTAATATCAGTTCTCTTTTCAAATTTATTCTGTTTTACATAAATTCTAGTGTTTTATAATTTATTTTAATGTAATTCCAATAATTAGTTTAACTTTGATTTTGTTCATCTAAAAAAACTTTTGAATTTTAGAGTTTATAATTAGCATTAAGTGATTTTCAATATTTGTGTCGATATTTTCATCTTTGCTGCCAATAATTGGAAAAAAGTGTGCGAATCAGCCATCAGTGCTCTGTTGAGTTGAAAATCCAATTAAAGCTAATGAATGTTTGATTATTTCGAAACATTATTTGTTAATATCAAAGAAAACTCAATTATCTCTTTTAAAACATCGTTATTACAAAAAGTATTGAATATTTAAATATTTGTTCAGTTAATAAATGAATGAAAGAGTTTCAGATTCAATATTTCTCTTCAATTTTATAATGACTTTTATTTTTTCTATTTATTGTATGTGTAGTTCAATAGCGACCCTCAAAAATGACTGATTTATTGTATTTATGTATTTCTATAATTTATTACAAACGACTCGAAAATGATTTTTTGAATGAAATTGTTTGCAAATAAAATGCATTAAATATTTATGATTTTTAAGCGCAAAAAAAAGAGTTAAAAAGCTATCAATTTGTTATGTTTTGTTATTTTTAAACTTATTATTGCCTTATATTTCAAAATTATTTCAGACATATTTTATCCTCAACTTTATGAGCGAACAAATGGTTAAAATTATTGACCGTTTATTTATCGTTCATTGATTTTGTAAATGAAATTTGTTGCCAGTATTGGGTCGGAAATGACACTACACTGCACTACATTGCACTATAACCAGTGCTTTGACATTAGGATAGACATAAAAAAAACTAAATCTATTTGAAGTCAAACCAAATATCACTCTAAGAAATTGAAATTTTTGAGTAAAATTTTGAGCAATTGATGAGCATATTGTTTGCCATTCAAGTATTGCCGATCCATTGCTAGTCTATATATAATATCCTTAATATAGTGACTGTTGTTTTCTCGTGGGTTTTCTCGCGAGTAATGACGCGTAACGTTTGGGCCAACTTTTTGGTGAATTCAATGTATTGCCAACACTATCGAAGAGTGATTTCCCCGCCAACAAAAAACTTGTGCAATGAATATGCCTGAAAGCCATACAATACATATCATGAATATTGGCCTCTATTTTCTATGCCAGCTCTGACTTTGCCTTGTTTTATGACATTTTAGTTGAACACATCCTTTCCTATCGTCTATCCTCCAGACTTATCCGACACCCTTTTTTACAACACCAGACAATGACATTTAATCAATATTTAAAAACTGAACGCAAAACTGGCTGTTCGTGTGTTAGCCCTTCACTAACGCACACATATTGAGCTATACTTTGAAGAGAGGCGTAAATTATCTTTTTATTCAAAACAATATCAAAACCAAGTCTTGAATTTGAAATTATATTTTCTAAAATAAATTTCATCCTTTAATAAAAATAAAAAATAAGACTTCTGTAGTCTATTAACAGTAGT
Organism: Eupelops occultus; assembly: GCA_034695605.1. Lineage (NCBI taxonomy): Eukaryota > Metazoa > Arthropoda > Arachnida > Sarcoptiformes > Phenopelopidae > Eupelops > Eupelops occultus. Next base: position 7,833 of record JAQFZI010000833.1, read on the forward strand.
TTTAATAATTTGCTCGATTATTCAGAAAATTGGTGAATCCAGTATATGACAGGTCCAAAAATTCTTCCTTTTTTAAGTATAATTGAAAGTCTATTAAGAAAAGTATTATTAATAAGAAGAATGAATCGAAGAAATGTTTCGTTATTAATGATCTTTTTTTTTATTTAATACAATAAGATTTGAAAACTGTTTATTAGGAAAAGAAAGAGGAGAGGGACTAAAGTGAGAGAAAGGGATGGGGAAAACTCTTTGTATTGAATAATAAAAAGTTGGGTAAAAAACACTATCAATAAAATCTGATCAGCACTTCATTGTTACGCCACTGCCTATGATTTGAAATATACTTTTTGGTGAAATATATTAAAATGTCATCTGCCAGATGAAAATGGATGCTTTTTGGCGACTCTCAACTTTTTATGAAAATTAATGAATATGAATATGAAAAATAAGAATTTCATGAAAATATTATAATATTGGACTACATCTACAGTTTGGTAACAAAATATTGCTCCTCTTCTTCGTCTTTATAACAGAAAAGTTTATATTGAAAAGTGTTATACTCTTTAAACAAGTTTTATATTTTTTTTTCTATTTTAAATTCAAAAAAGTAGTGCTTTGTATGTGTGTTAAGGTTTGCAAAGTTTTAATATCTTATCAAATGCTGTACTACTAGTAGTATATTATCTATTGAATAGTCTATTGTGACCCAACACATACCACTACCAGTGCAATAGTGGAGTGCAGTGAGTGATGATCAATACGTTCACTTTAGCGAATTATTCCCTTTCCCTTTCACCTGACAATTGAACGGAGGCTTTACTATATTTGGGAACATTTTGTGTAAAACTTTTCATTCTATGATATCTAGTATTGAGTGCACTGGTGATTGTGAGAAAGTGGACAGTTGCCATTAGTTGCCATTAAAAACTCAAAAATGTTCTGGTTTTCCTTTTTTTGTGAGAACTTTAGTATTTGTAACGAGTATTTCAAAGTATTTGCAACTTATTTATCTGATAATAGCGTTTGCAAGTAATGGACATCAAACACATCAAAGTTATATATATTTGTAATTTCTTTTATAGAAGTATTGGTCCCTCTCTAAGGCTGTCAGCCCTAACATTAAGCCTATTCTTCTTTGACATCTTAACAGTTCGTTCCTCTATTGGAATCGCTGTCTGCTATTCAATTGGATGAAACTTTCAAACTGTCATCACTGAAACTTTAATACCAGAAAGTATTGCACATCATTTTTATCCTTTCGCTCAGTTCCCTCAGAGGCATCTCTATCTGCAGTACTCTTTCTCTCTTTTTCATTCTCATATCCATCACATCAGTTGTGATCTCTCAGTGCGCGCTTCACTCAGATCTGGTTAACTTATTTTGCATTTTGTGTATTGAGAAGTGGGGGACAACAGCACTGGGGGTCGTCAACAGAAAAAAAGTTGAGCCAAAAGAGCCATTTTAATGAAGACGATTGATTTTGTGAGCCGTGCTATGAGACTGAGTCGAGGGCTTTAAAGGCCAACACAACTAATGTATTATATTATATGCAAAAATCAATAAGTTTTAGAATTAAGGGTCTAAAGAATAGAAAGAACAGGAGTGGGAGAAGGAGTGGAGGAGAGGGAGAGAGAGGGAGAGAGAGTTGCAATGAAAGAGTGGCCATCATTAAAAATAGCAGAAAAAGTAGTCTTTTGTGATAACTTTTTAAGTTTTGCGCAATCGTTAGAACTCATAATAGGATTGTATTGATTGTGAACTAATTGATTGATTTGTGAGGCATCTTAATCTAATATAGCACAGCATAGAGCACTACTTAGAGACCAAACTTTCAATATCGGCTTCACAATTGTTTTGTTTACATTTAAGTGAAAAGAGTTCACAGTTTTTGTGTTAAAGTATTTTTCAATCCTTTGAAATCTTCAACAGATATGAAGCGATATTTTTTATTCAGAGTTTTATTCATTCTTTCATAATATCGTCAGTGCTTAGCAATAGTTGAAAATAAGTTGCTCTTGGAATGTACTGTTTTGTTATTTATATATAACAAAACAGCACAACACAGCTATATATATACGTATATATATGTCAGTTTCATTTCCATTCCATCACATCCATAGCACCGGCAATGCCATGAAGTGCAGTGCAGAGCAACGCAACTCTTTTTTGTGCTGAAAAAAGAGTAAAGAATTCGATCGAAAAGCATCCTCTCCTCCCTCTTCTCTTTCTGCTTTCTGTATGCAAACTAAGCTGATTCCCCCTTTATGTGAGTGAAACTCGTGTGCAGTTCTCTCTCTCTTCTCATAGCGTATGCAAAATCCTAATTGGAATCCCTCGAAGAACAGGCATTGAATGCATCTCTACTGCAGTCTAACTACAAAAGTGTATGCATTGAATGTACGTTAAAATCGATTTATGTGTCGACTCAAAAACCCTTCGCTTTTTTCAACGTGTAATCTTGCAATCAGGCAAATAGAAAATATTCGCTTCCACTATATAAACAAAAATGTCTAAACTATGCAAATCTATACAATCAGTTCAGCCTTTATTAGAATCAAAATCCAGGAGAATGTGTCCTACACTTGAGGGTCAATTGGATGAGAGTTATGCAGGTTTTTATTGAAAATTCTCAAAACTAATCGATTTAAAGGTTTTTAATCCAAAAGATATTTTACTCCATAGAGAAGATGATTCATCTGAGTTGTGAGTTATGATAGACGTTATAATTATAGAAAATATGTTTTTAAATATCGATTCACCAAAACTGTCGTTTTAATCATTTAATAATTCGAGAAAAAAAGTTTGATGGCTCTCAACGGATGTATTGAGTGTATGCCATTCAACTCTCTCTCTCTCTCTCTCTCTCTCTCTCTCTCTCTCTCTCTCTCTCTTTCTTTCTTTCTTTCTTTCTCTCTCTCTCATCCTGTAGACCTCCCTCTCTGTGCTCTGCCCGACAACTAACTGAATCTCTCATCAATTTTGTGTTACGATTGAGAGTTGATTTTATGTGAGTTTCAGTGAATGAATTTGGAATATAAGGCGCGCCCATAGACTCAACTGAAGACTAAACACGAACTTTAAATAAATTACTCTTTAATGAAAACTTCAATTAATGTGAAACACATTGTCTGATCGCAAAGCACTGAATTTATTTAACAAAAAAAAAGACAAAAAAGGAGATTATTATTATTAGAACTTAAATAAGTTATAAACTGAATTTGAAAATTAGCTGAACTCAGATCTGCAGTGATTTGTAACATATCGTCGATAGTCGACAACTCTTTTGTTTATTAGACTATTTGGGGCACAAAATGGCAAATAATTTATTTGAATTCATGACTTAGTGTTTGAATTTAAATTTTTTGCTATCCTTAAAAATGTTTCTCTCTTTATATTCCTCGGGAGACTATTTTTGAGCAAAAAATATTTCACAAAAAGCCTTTAAAAGCATTTATATGTTGTATGATATCTCCCAAATGAAATGCAAATATCGTTGGATATGAAAATTTTGTAGTTTTTAGTAAAGACTGATTTAATGCCAAAATCTCGTTTCAAACGGTTTCGGTTTATCTACGAATCGAAAAAATTATCAAAAGTTTACCAAAATGTGAATCAAACGATACAATTTGTGTTTCCACCAACGAGTCATCCAAACTGTCATATATCGCGACTGCCTTTCCTTTAAGCCCAATGTAGTGTCGTTTTGATTAAATTTACGCCAAAATGATTTGAAAGACTTTAAAATTGTCAAAAGTTATGCGAATCAAAATCAAAATAACATCGGAGAGAATGACGGCAAAGGAATTCAATCAATAGATCAGTTCTCGCCATCTAATCAAATCTAATCTTAGAATTTATGTGTCACTTCAAAAAAACAAGTGAAAGCTATGCTGTGCAGAAATTCTCATTTTTGATATGAAATTTAATTTTTCTAAAAGAAATTTGCTTGCTTATTGTTAAATTGATTAAATTTTGGCCCCATTCCAAACAATTTTCAATATCTTGATAATAATCTTAATTTAGTTAACAAACCAAGATCATCTTTTTAGTTTTAGATTTCAGATCAAGTTATTTTAAATTGAAATTGTTGTAAGAATAATAAAAAAGATCAATTAAACCCCCAAAACCACAGAATTAAGTTATAGCTTAATTGAAGTAGGTGCTTTTCTAAGAAATAATTAATCAAAAGATTGAATTTCATAATCGTTTTCCAATTATTCCCTTAAGAGTTAATATGAAATGCTTTTATGGGTTAAGCTTTTCTTTGCACTGAATTTTAGTCATTATTCAAATTTGATTAATATCTGAGACAAGTTTACCACTCATTTCATTACTTTTGGAACTCTTTTCAATTATTTACACAATTTATACAAACATTTCAATCAATTGTGATTTAAAACATCAAATCAAAAACTTTTAATTATTAAAACAATCGCTTTTAAGAGTTAGTTATTTTTCACTCACTTTCTAACACTAAATCTAATAAATTACTTATCGATTGATTCGTTTGAGATTTTGTTCGCTTAGAATAAAAACACATAATATCTAAAGCTAAAAGACACTTGGTTATATTGTTGCCATTAATTAATACCGATTTTAATAGTATTTAAAAAGCAAATTATTTAATAGATGAGTGTTTGATCTTAAATATCATGGATTATTACCACTAATAAAGTGGAGACACAATTCATTGACTTATAAATGGTTAGAAAATTAATATTTTTTTAAAGAAAAGGACCTAGCTGGTTAATAATAGAAAAACATTTTTTAAAGAAATTCGAAAATGTTTTACGGTAGATCGATTCTAAATCAAAAATGATTCAAAAATATGAAAAAATTATTTTCCTAGG
>JAQFZI010000834.1:0-12676 GCA_034695605.1 Eupelops occultus
ATTTATAAAAATGTATTTCTATAACAAATCGAAGAAATATTTTCTATTAATTAATAATAACTTAAATTAATTTCCATTATTTCAAAATAATTGAGTTTATCTAAACCTCTGATCACTGATCACCTCTGCTAACTGATCAAGTTATCGGGTCCCGAGCTGATCAATCTAGAGAGGTTTCACTGTATTACTGAAAAATAGCGACAATAATATTTGGATTCACGCAATGGTCCCTCCCCTTCCCAAGGCAATCTTCAATTATTACTGGTTTGTAATTAATAATAAAGCCTTCAAACATTCAGACAATCTTTTGGTTATTAAAAACGAATGACGAATATATCATTTTTGCTCCAAAAACAGTGCTGTCCTCACTTCTATGCAAAAAATCATGATTTCCCTCATGTTTTCAGTTTTTAAATCAGTTTGCAAGCTATTTCATCCTGGATTAGTTTTTAGATGCCATGGTATTTAGTTTAGGAAAACTTATGACATGTCTTAATTTTATCATATAATTTAAATTCGAAGCAAAGATTCTATTGTTTAGATTTTCTTCTGAATTATCCCAAAATATTTGAATGTAATTAAAAATAAATTTAATTGAAGTAAAAACTGGTTTTAAGTGGGATTCAATTGAAATTTAAACATTCAATTGATTGATTGATCACTTTTACGACTTCGAGTTGAGGACAGGATAGGTGTCTATTCATTGAAATGTTTGTTAAAGCAATTTCGCCCACATTTAGGCCACACTTACGCTCTAATTGATAACAAAGCCTTATTCGGTGATTCGCTACTAATATAACTTTGAAAATCACATTTCATTTGAGAATTATTTCAAACTTAAAGAAACTCTTAAAGTCCTAACATTTCGACAAATAATTTCAAATTTGAAAAAATGTCAAAATTAGATCAAATGCGGGATCAATTTCGGGAACGTCTGAACTTAAGACCTGTCGGCCAGACTAGAGTTCATTTGATTAAAGTTGAAAATAATGATAATAATAATAACATGGATTCAAAAGTTGGTAAAAGTGAATCGTATTCTATGAAGAATTCAATACCGACTCTGAGAACAAATTTGTCCCAAAATGTAAACCAAAAGAGTATTAACAATACATCGAAAGTAAATTCAAATAAATTTAATAATAAATTGAATCAATTTTCAAATTATTCGAAAAATGAAAACCCATTCAAAAATGATTCAAAAAAATTTGGAGAAAAAGTTGATTTCAATCAAAAATTGATAAAAACTCCTCTTCAGTGGTCTTCTGACGCCTCCAAAGATAAAAAGTTAGATTATCACAAAAAGTTCAATGAAAATACTGATGGGATGGCCTGTCGTTATTGTCAAAGACGTTTTGCTTTGTCGGAAAGATTAGAGAAACACCAATCGGTTTGTATGTCATCTTTGGATAAATCGCGAATAAAGTTTAATTCATTTCAACAACGAGTTAAAGGACAGCCTAATGATTATCTTTTGATTTATGAAAATGCCTTAAAAGTGAGTTCAATTTTTTTTATTTTTTCATTTTGTTTGAAGCAATTATTAATAGATTAGTTATAAGATTTAATCAAGAAAAAATTAAACTTGATAATTTTTCTGATTTTTCTATTGATTGAAGAATGAGCCAAAAGTAGAGCCAAAAAAGAGTAATTGGAGACAAAAACATCTCTATTGCATATCTGCCATCAAAACGGCCAAAGGAGAGGTCAATAGTGGTCCGACCACTTCAGAAATTATGGCATCCATACAACAACAGTGTGATTATTGCAAACGAAGATTCAATGATGAAGCCATCATACGACACCTTCCTATCTGTGCTAAACTTCATCACAAAAAGCTTTTAAAAATCTGAAAATATTAGTTGTTATCAAATAATTATTAATTAATTATTTAATAATTTACTAATTATTCCAATAAATTAATTAAACAATTATTAAATGGACTTAATTTGAAATATTCTAAAATTTTACTTTAAGTTAGAGCTAACCTTTAGTTTGTTGTTTTAGTGTGCATGTACAGATGTACAGATTTGTACACTTATTCATTTTGAGTACTCTGTAACCGATACCTCTTTCTTTATGAAGAATAGTTGTGATAACTGATAATGAGTTGACTTAATATTAAATATCGCATTAAAAATGACTGAAAAACTTTATTTTGTGTTAATATTTGAAATACACAACAAATAAGTTATAATCGATTTGTACTTCAATCGAATTAATATAAAAACAAAATTAAAGGAATGTCTGATAGAAGTGAATGACTGTTAATAGGGTTGAGTGAGAAGTGACTCGTCTTCACTATCGTCATCGTCATCAATGACCGTGTCGTCAAACCAAGAGGAACAAGAGGTAGACGTTTCGTTGGCCAATATGGCTGAGGAGGCATTACTCGGTGGCATCGCATCAACTGATAGGCTATTACTACTGTGCCACCGATTATTGCCTGAACCTGAGCCACTATGAGATGCCAAGTGATGACTTTTAGACATATGTCCCCCGTGGGCGTCCTTTTTCAACCTTTTTTCTTTTGCTCTTCTATTTTGAAACCAAACCTTTGAAAAGTTTCAAAGTTTATTCCCGTTTAACCAAAATATAGGGTTATATGGAATACCTGAACAACTCTCATGTCTAGACCGGTGTCATGACTCAGTTGTTCTCTTACGTGTCGCGCGGGTTTCGGTGAGTTATTGTATGCAATTTTCAATGTTTCGAGTTGTTTGGCAGTTATTGTAGTTCTGGGTCTTTTTGATGACGATTCTATCGATACAATTATTTTAAAGAATGAAATTTAGTTCACAATTAAAAAGACTAAAAAACAATTAAAATCATTTTAATCGATCCAATCAATGGATAAACATTAGAAGGTCTTAAAGACAATTGACTAATCACTATATATATACATATAGTTAGGAATTTTGAAGATACAAGGTCAAAACTGCTTTTAAATGCCTTTCAAATATCATAATTGAAGTGAATAAATGGTTTTGGTTAATGCACCATCCCCAATTCCCCCAATTCCCTGAGTTTCAGGAAACAAGCATGATAAATTAATTAAGTCTACTATACATTGTCTATTAAAATATGAAAGAATATTATCTGAATGTTGTGTATAAGTGTGTTCTGGTCAGGCCTATCGTGTTTAATTGGACACTCACCAATTAAGCTTACCTCGTTGCTTTGCTGATTCGTAGTCTGTCTTACAGACCAATTTGTTGTCTTCCATTAAATAGAATTCATCACCTGATCATAAATTTATCAATTTTTTTTCAAATTTGTATGAATAAGAGTAAGCAAATTATTTAATAATAATTGAATAATAAGTTACTGACCGGTATTTAAAGCTCTTTTACAAAGAATACAATTAAAACAATGCATGTGATACACATTATCCTGAGCTCTTCTCACAATAGCTGTGGGCGCTATTCCTATTAAAAACAAAATGATCAATTTAATTGATACTCATTTGATATCACATTAAAAAGCACTTACCTTGTTCACAATTAGCACATTTTGTTTTGGCAAACCTCTTATAAAAATCATCTTTGCAATAAGGCTGTCCGTTTCTCATATAACACTTGACAGTTAACATCGACTGACAATCACAACAAACCAGACATCCTGGGCAAAAAATTTATTTTAAATTAATAAGTTTTTCAGTGGTATTATCAGTATTAAGAGTATTGAGAGTATTAAGAGTATTAAGAGTATTATGCTCATTTAATCATAATTTTTATTTATTTTCTCGAATAGTTAAAGTGATAAATTGAATACCTGAGTGCCAACAAGTATGTCTTTCATTGTCGTGACCCAACTTCAATATGAATCTATCGAATATAACGCCCTCACAGCCATTGCATCTAGGTAGGGTCTCTATTAATAAATATCATTTTATAATAATTTGTAAAAATATTTTAAAATAAGGATTTATTTCACTTAAATTTAAAACATGAATTTCCAAATTATTTCTAACTATAGAAACATTTTTTCGATTTTTAGTTTATTTTTCTTAACTTAAATAAAAGAATTGTTGGGAAAGAGTATAACCAAAGAGTAACCTAAATATCCTTCAATTGATTTCTCTTTAACTCATTGTATTATTTTTCAGTAGAATTTCAAAAAGTTGTGTTTATTTTAACTATTGATTAAAATTAATCAAACTGTCATTTTAATAGATATTAAAATGAATTAATGGTTAAAATCTTTGGAATGGAATAGCCTGGAAGACTTTTATGTCATATAACTTATAAGCAAGCATGATCAAATGGCAAAAAGGTATAAAAGTGTCTAGTAATTTATGGTAAACTTGAAAATTTTTCAATAGACTTGAGATTTTTCTTTCATTATTTCTAATCGAAGTAAAATTCTGCCAATAATCTTGCATTTGAGCAAGCTGCTTATAAGTTTAAAAATATACATTTCTGTATTTTTGTAATTCGTAGATAAAGAGAAATAAACATGCAAAATTTTATTAGCTGATGTTTTATGGCCACATTTACGACATTGAGACCCGAAGTGGTCACTTAAATGTATAAAAAATTGTATTTAATCTTTACTTAAGATATTGTAAAATATATAATTATACACATTGTATGCTTATCTTGAACATTTATATTAATTCAAAAATTTAAAAAGTGATTTATTGCTCTCAGTTTGATAGAAGTATAGGAAAGGTTGGCAACCATGGTTAATCATGATTTAAGACCGAATGACATGAGTTCAAGATTCATGGATTTTATTTTTTTATGGCTTAAAACTAAATTTTTTAAAAAAAGATGTTAAAAACCAACAAATTTAGTGATTTATATGAGATTTTGTTCCAAATGTGGTTAAAATACTATCAATTGATTATAAATTTGTCAAAAAATATTTGGACGGAAAAGTAAATCAAATCATAACAAAAAGAGACCAAATTTTCTATTATTCTGAGTAACAGACAATAGTTTGAAGAGAAGATCAAAATTTCCGCACAGGATATATAATTTACGATATATATAATATCAAATGAATGTCTGGTCGCCTCTCTATGAGCCCTGATGTCCTACTCTTCCGCAGTGGTTTATCGCATGGCTCAGGTGTGTGTTTGAGGGGCTTTCATGTGAGGCATATATTACAATAATGCACTCAAGTCAGTCAATATATGCACGTGCCATCAGCTCCCCTAATGTATGTGCACGCGACTCGACTTGCAATTAGTTATGACCATCAGATCGTCGACCAGACACAGTCAAGTGCTTCCAATTCAAACAACCAGTTCTTGTTTTAATTTACAATTTAATTCAAATACAATTAAAACTAATTTTCAACAAAAAAAATTGAAAACTCATTCAATCTTTGATTTGTTTTAATTTGATTTGAGTTAAAAATTTTAGTCAACGTTTATGAAAATTTCATTAAAGTATTAAAAAATGTATATATAATGGGATTCGAATGTATTAAATGTATACACGAAATACCAAACTGTGTGTACATATAGAGCACACATATAACACAACTATTCATACGGGTGTCGTTCCTTTTTGATGAGGCGCTCGTAATGGAAGTTATGAAACATCTGCTGATGATATACAGAATAATGTTTTGAGTTAATGGAAAGCATTATAGATATTATTAGCGAAGAGGTGTATCGGGTGGAGTCCATTGCGCCCATAGTTACGATTGCAAAGTAAACCACTTGATAAGTCTCTTCACGAGACCTTCTCTCTAATGTTGTCTTTCGTGTGGTTCTGAGTTTGCCGTCAAATATCGAGTCAAACAGAACTTATTCCTATTTTCTGTTTTAATTTTGATTTCATTTCAATCGATAAGAGTTTTTCAAATTTGTTTAATCGGATATTTCTTTATATATGATATCTATATGTTTCGGATGTATTTACTTTTATTCTATAGAAATAATCAAAAATTGTTTTAATCTCTTTCTAATTAAAAGATTTATTGAGTTATAAGATATTATAGTTGAGGTCAGAAATAAAACAATGAAATGGTGTGTTTTCGACAACAGGCTCTACCAATTTGTTGGATGTCAAAGGTTAAATGTTGATGGAAACCACAAAAAGTCGCACAGTTTGGTCTAATTGAATTGTGTGCAGCAATGGAACTGAGCAGAGCTGAGGGGATTCCACACTAACTCAGCACTGGTTCTACTAAATTGTATCTTTACAGTAGAGTGAATTTGTTGGCGAACTGTTTAGTGATGGGATGTGCTTTTTAGGGCTGGCGCGTGCTTTGCTCTGTCGATTTGTCAGGGGAAAAGCATCGGGGCAAAAAGTGATTTGAGTAAAAGCATTTTAACTTGATTACTTGCCAGTGCTGTGGCAGATAGACAACAGCAAAACTTATCGATTTTTGTTCAGGCAATACAACGGCATAAATGGATTTGTATTTCTACTGCTTTTATAATTTACACAATTTATGCATCGATTCAAAAAAATATTCAATTCTTTACATATGTATGAAATATCATCGAATCCATTGAATATTAATATTGATTATTAATAAAACTATTCAATGTTTATACCAAATAACTACCCGAAAGGGAAAGGGATTCCACCGATATTGTTATCTATGTTGATGATAATGATTCTCTCATGAATTTGTCTCAAAACACTTCATATATATAGAGGTTTGGCTGACTTTATATAAAGCTTTTACTGTTGACTAAATGGCATCATTTGAGTGCAGGACATATAGAATGCCATTAATGCAGTGAAGTATCATTTCAGGCAATACCAGAGCTAACCATTTAATGTTACACTCAAAGAGCGAGACATACAGAGTGAAAGAGGAGGAGAACTACTCGATTGATGAGACCAAGTCATTGGGGGTCATTTCATGCAATACCAAATGATGGTCACTTCCAGAGGTTTGCGCTCATCAAAGATATACCCAAAAAATAAAGATGTTTAATGGTAGCAACAAATATGATGAGCAACACCTCTCTCTCTCTCTCTCTCTCTCTCTCTCTCTCTCTCTCTCTCTCTCTCTCTCTCTCCTCTTCCCTAATATTTTGATTGAAATTAAAATTTGAAATACATTTTTATTTATAGAATTTCAATGAAATCGGAAATATAAGAGAAGTAAATAATGCGGCAAATAATGAGTCCAATGAAAGAGTCGCTGATTTGCGGTACAATTCTTTTGATCAAAACTGTCTTATTTTGTTTTATTCAAAACTAGCAAAAATCGATGGTTCATAAGCAGGACTGGTATCCTAAGCTCGACAATACTAGCGATGGATTATTAATCTGATGGAAGGCAACAATAATAATCTGGAGCTAACCTGCAGACAATGAAGATCTGTAGTGATGACTAGTTTTATAACTGAATCTAAAGCCTCTTTTCAGTGCTCCAGAGCTCATTCAATGAGAGCTTTGAAGCCATGAGTCAAAAAGCTGTATTCACTTTGTTCTGAGCGCTCCAACAGAGTCTCACTGCTCCTAAAGTTCATCTGTTCATTGAAACCATATATAGAGTCAAAAGCTGATCAACTGCTATATAATATGTCGTCAATATATCATATATATATATATAATATATATATATATCGTATAATATATTTGTCCAACATATATATATTTATATATATTCGCTATACACATATATATATACTAATAGCTATATATATTATATATAATAAACTGAACCTATATTGCAAACGCATGTCTGCATGAGGCGTAGTGTTGGCTGACTGTCCAAATCCTGATAATGCATGCAAATGATGTTCAATGAAGAGCTAAAGTGTTTGTCCATCTGCCAGCTATGATTCAATTAATACTTTTAAAGACTAAAAACCAAAAATATCTAAAACCAAATTTACTATAAGTTTTGATCAAAAATGTTAAACTTAAAATAAGCTCATTTTTAGTTTGACAAAAATTAAACCAGTACATCCTTAATAAAAAAAATAATAAATCTTATGAACAATTATTACAATGAAATATAAGATTTCTAAGAGTAAAGCTTTCTTTCTAAAATTCTAAGGGAATAATTCTAAAAATATTTTTAATTTATAAAAAAAATAAGCTAACATGTTCACTTAATTATGTTAAAAGTACTTTTTAAAATCTCTACTTTAATGCAAAACGAGAGAAATGACTGGTTTTAATGTTTGTCACAAATTTTGTCAAATCATTAATATTTAATTTGATTTAATTTCGAGTTAAAGATATATTACACTCTATTCATATTCTTATTGATTTATAAATTATATAATTATCTCAATTCTATTTAAAATATATTTTCAATGATAAGCAGTAATGTGAAAACTCCAAATAAAAGGTATCGAAAATTTTGAAATTAGAGGGTATAGGGATAAGGCACAATTTTGAAAACCTTCATAGATCTAGAATCTGTCCATAAACGTAACATTCTAAAAATTTTGTAGACCTTTTTAGTAAAGTTTTCATTTTTACAGGATTTTGCACTTATTTTTCCAAAAGTTTCCTTGGGGGTAGTTTCGACCCAAAACTAGGGGTACATCGAGGCCAAAAAATTAGGAGGTATTCTGGCTATACCCTCTTTACATCACTGATTATAAGAATATTTTAAGTCCTAATCAAATAGTACTACGAATCTACGAAATGATTAAACCATTAATCAGTAATTAATTGTCAATAACTTCGAGCAAAACATTTAATAATAAACAAAATATTTTGATTTAAGACCGCAGAAGTTTATTGAGTTGATGGCTATCCTTCAGACAGATCAAAGTGTTTAACATCACGCCTATGGACAGAGAAGAGGTATAGGATTCTTTAATTCTGAATTTCGATCGCTAAGCTAAAACTCAAAGGATTATTGAACTGAATTGAGTGACCAGGGTACAAAATTTAAATTAATCAAATTTTAACAATAATCATATATAAAAAATTGAAAAAATCCACTTTATTTTTAACTTAGATTTAAATATTTGTACTTGGTCTTACATCAATGGTTTCTCACTCAAGAAATAATAGGACCCGAACCTACTTTTTATGACTGAAACACTTTTCTGGTGATATTTAACCGAAAAACAGTCAAAATATTCATGTTTTCAATAGTTATGTAAATAATTGTTTTATTTTGAAAGCAAATCATTAAGTGTTGTAAAAATATTAGCTATAATGCAGTGAAGTGTTCTTTCGAGAGTCTCTTCACATCTCCAGATATAACTCAATAAAAATACCATATTTTGAGCTCTCGATCACTACAACCGCTTCCAATGTTTTTAAAGAAAACAAACTATAAATGTGAGCTCTACTCTCACCTACAAAATTAGCATATTAAATTTATTTTCATAATAAAAAATATTACTTAAGAGAGAGAGAGAGAGAGAGAGAGAGAGAGAGAGAGAGAGAGAGAGAGAGAGAGCTGTCGACAGGTAAAAATATTTAGTTAAAAATGATTGTAAATTGAATTCTGGGTGATGTATAACTATCTTTTGTCAGATTTGACTCAGAATAAATATGTTGTCCAACATCAGTGATGCGGAAGGGGGTATAGCCAAAATACCCCCTAATTTTTGGTCTGAAACGGACCCCCAAGAAAGAGACAATTTTGCAGGCTAGTCGGAAATTTTTTGGATCCTCTGTTGAAGCAGATCTTTAACACGTCTATGGGAAGAAAATGACATCATGCTCTCCCCTATACCCCCTATTTTCAACATTTTTGGGACCCACTGGTCCAGCACCTAATTAGTTTTTCGAGATTCAACTTTTTCCTTCCATTAACTTTTATTGAAATATAAAGGGACCGTTAAAATACTTGAAAACCTTTTTTGAAATTTCATAGAAAATTTAAATGAAAATAATTTTTTATTTAGTAATTAATCTTGAATAGTGAACTCAAATTTTAGAACTTGAATCATTAAAAAGAATTCATTTATTTAAAAGATTTTTATAATTTAAAATCTGAGTAAATTTTATAAAATGTTCAGTTTTAAAATTAGGGTTTCTGGAAATATTAAAATATTGCCTGGCTAAAAATCCAAAATTGAAATAACACATGAAAAGATCAAAACCATTTGTTTAACAATAAATTAAAGCAAAAAGAAATTAGGAAGATACATTAGAATTGAAATAATTAGAATAAAACGAAAGGTTGTTTTTTTAGGCAGAGCAACTTGAAGAAAACTCAATGTTAAATGTTGATTTCTATTGATTAAAATTTACTTTTTGGCACTAATTTTACTAATTATCTTTTATTGTGGAAACTGGCACAAACAAGCTTATTTAATAATTATCTATTGATATCATTTCAAAACTATATTATTGTTGTTCCGAATATGTTTGGAAAGATAGAGACATAAATTAAATGCAAATATTTCTTATTATAAATGTGAAAGGACAATAAGAGTTAAAACATCAGAATCCTTGTTTTAAGAAGAAACAGCATGCAAATTTTCATCTGCGAATGACCAAATATAACATTTGACGGACTGATATTTGAACCTGAAACAAGTAATTGGTATAATTATGAAGTGATTCCATATATTTTTTGACAATCTTTTGTGTCATTTAATGAAATAAAACTCTTTGGGCGGTAATTACTGATATGTATACATAGTTAGTCCATATGTATATGTATATGGTTAGTAAAATATCATAAATTACAACAAGAATAATATGATTACATTCTAAATAGCTTGATAACTTTATGAAAAGTGAGTTTCAAACACTTTTAATATTTCATTTAATTATTTTAAATTCAAGTTTTTGAGAAAATAATTAAATGATTGGATGAGTTATAGTTATATTCTCTTTAAAGCATATTTGAGTCACATTTAAATTGAAAGCACAAACAGCTGGCATTGAAAAAGAGGTGAGGCAAAGGTCATACCTTGCAATGTCTTGTTATTGGCCAGAGCCGGGAATAAGTGTTCGTCCATCATTGCCATTAGTAGTTTGATTCGATTATATGGCTGAGACTGAGTCAGGTCACTACAAACTAGAGTTATTCTACTGACCCACTGATCGATTGTTACAAAATGAGTGAATAATCCAATTGTCGTCAGTTATTATTTTCCAGTGATTTCAGATCCAATGATAGTATTCTAAGTATTGCAAGAATTCTGTGTCTGATTTTCACGAATATATTCTGTGTCTAGTGTTAGAGATGGGCGGTTGGAAGCGGCACATGCGTTAAGCACATCCACATCTCATTGGAAAGCAGATAAAATCAATGAAGGATTATAATTATACCACTCCTACAATTGATTCCAATTCTTTTGACTAAAGAATTTCTTGATATTTATTCAACAGTTTTGATGTCTCTATAGTTTGTATAAAAATTATTTACAAATTATTGAAATGTGATTTCTCTCTCCAAATAAGCATTAATCAAGTTTTCAGTCATTCATAATATTTGTTTTTTGAATAACAAAATTAATGTTATCTTTAATCTAATGATTCCATTTGAATAATCATTTTGTTATAATATTTTATCAAGCACAATTTCAAATTTAAATTATGTAACAATAAATGATTTATATTTAAAATAGTCCTTAGACACAAAGGACCTTTCGTCCATCTGGCCCATCGCAATTCTTGTCAAAAATATAATCATTTTAACCGTTATTTTTCATTATTCAAAAAGATAAACTGGGTTGAATAAGCAGAGCCTAATAAAAATAGACCCTTTGACCTTGTCCTAGTTTCTAAGACATCCTTGTTTAATGAACATTTCAAATTTATCATTATTTAAAAATGTTTATATTAATTAAAACTATATGAATAAAAACATGAACACACTTTGTTTCTAATGAAAGACAATGCAACTTAGTCAATTATCAAAGACTTGCTTCTTATTAGGTGTAACGAAAATAGTTTACGAATGGGTTTCCGATTGAATATCTTCATAGAAGAGTAGTTCTGCAAATTTCTTAAAAGATTGAAATACCGTTTGTTTGAAATGATTTAAATTTGTTTTTTTTTTGTTTTGTTTAATACAACTTTTTATTTATTTAAATAAAGTCTATATTTCTCTGCTTTGACTCAAAAACAGTAAATCAGAATCAGAATTACGGTCTGACAATCGACCGGAGGGAATAATGGGGCATTGAATGGGGCAGGGTATTGAAAATTTTGAAAAGTTTACATGAAATTTAAAATACTTAGTTAATTTAATTTTTTTTTAATTGCTTATGGTTATCTAAATTTTTGAAAATTAAAATTCATGAATGATTTCAACATCAGTGAAGTGAAGTATGGCCTTTTGAAGGGACAGTGCAAATCATAGATGAATTTTAATTTTTGAAAATTAATTTAGTTAACCATAAGAATTAAAATAAATTAAACTAGCTAGATATTAGCTAGAGATTAGCTAGAGATCATGATGACCCGTATGTCGATTGTATTTGCTTAGTTGTGCTGCTAATGTTTTTGTGAGGAAAAGGTTATTATTTTAAGTTTACAAAAATGAACATGTAAAATCCTTAGTTTTAGTCATAATAAATATGAGTAAACTAAATTTATTTAAAAATTAATCATTTCTTTAAAATGCCTTATTGTGCTGAGGTATACCTTGGTTATTTGGTTGTTTTGATGCTATGTTTATGATTGGATTTTTGAGATAATTCACATCAATTATCAAAAGAATTATTTATAATATTAAAGAAGAATTCAAATTGAAAAACGAAACATTAGAAGTGGTCTTCCAGTCAGTCAATTCTCAAAGGAATCAACAAAATGTATGGTTTGAC
>JAQFZI010000835.1:0-12668 GCA_034695605.1 Eupelops occultus
CCCTGATATATATCTATCCCTGTGTTTGATAACTATTCTGTTCTCATCGTATAATACAAACATTAAAAATGAATAAAGGGAATGTCGGCACTTGAAATTGATAGTAATGAAATTAAACAAGGATGTTTGTCAAACCAACTAAGAGTCATTCAATAACAGAATATGGAAAATTAATTTCTTTAACTATACAAAATTTTGAGCTAGATCGTTTTATATTCTTGAATTTCAAATGTAAATATCTCGAGAACGAGAAGTGATATTTAAAAACTTTTTTCACATTCTGGAATATAATATTAAAGAGAACAAGGTTTGAAATGAAATCTTTTTATAAACATAAAGTAACTTACAAAAAACAACGATTGAAATTTTTAAACGAAGATTTGAGCACTTTGCCACAAGAGACTCAATATGAAAGTGGTATTAAATAAAAAGAGGTTTTCAATCTACTAATGAATTTGAAGAGAAATCTTTGAGTTTTTTCTGGCATCACTAAGTTATTTGACAAAAACTGAATTTTTAAAAATTGTCAAGTTTTAGGTATTTAAGAAATTAATATCATCATATACCATGATATATCTTCTATTTTACCAATTCTTGAACTTTAAATTGTTTAAATATAATTTATTCTGCATAAAATGTAAAATTTTCATTGAATTTTCAAACCCTAATAACTTCATAAATAATTGTCATAGAGCAATAATTTTTGTGAATTCTAACATTGTTTTATAAGCTTATATCATCTTAAAAATTTCATCAAATTCTGACCACTTCTGTGAAAGTGCCGACATTCCCTTTTAAGCATATTTTTCACTCTTGACTTGTATTCTAGTTTTTGCCAATAATAGGGTTTTGGCGTATATTTAATATAATTGATGAGCACAAGACACCAATCATTGAAATACTGGTTCATTTGTTCCTATGATTGAACCAATAGATTAGCAAAAATTTGTTTCAAATCCATAAATTTAATCTGTATTTTGTTAATAAATAAATCATTTGTTTAGCCAAGTGTTTCGACACCTTTCCCAACGATACTGGAATTTTTGTTTAACACTCTGAGCATATTTTTTTCATTGACCTGAGCCAAGAATATTTTCAAATATTTCAAAATAGTCAATGAAATATTCAATATATATTTTAGTCTGGTTTTGGCACTGGTAGCAGTGGCTGCCAAATAGTGCAGAATACTTTTCTACCTAATTGTCTGCGCACAGGAAAAAAGTCTAACCTATTGTTTTGTTAGGAACAACACACGAGTGCAGCAAAAAAAAGTCAATTCCTGTTGAATAAAAGATGGCGAACACTACTAAAAATATCTGGTTATATACCATTACCAATATTAAGAAGGAAAGGGAGAAACAAATAGGACTCAGAACACGATCTGATAGTTAAAGTACATCAACGAAGAAAACAATTTAAATCTCTGACAAAAAGATATAACGCTTTATATTATATTAGTTTTGATCAAAAAATAATTTTAGCCTCAAGAAAGAGGTGCACAGCATTCGGTTGGGCTGAGGAGAGGGCACAGGAAAACAAATACAATATCAAAAGAAACTATCTTCTAATGAGAGTACACCATCCCATACGCCTACATCAATAGACTATAACCGGTGCTCTTTATTCAACTCATATTGTTTTTTGTAATAATATTCTTATGCCTTCTATTCATCCATAACCTGATTCTCATTATTATTATTATATATTATTATATATTTTCTTATAATACAAAAGCATTTTATTTATATTTCCTCTGATTTAATAATTGCGAACCACTTAAATAGTTTATTATTAATGTTGACTTTTTTCTGCTCGTTATTATTCTTCATTTTCCATTTAAAGTCATCTTATACACACACAAGACCTATCCCTGTTAGCACAGCACCGCTCAGCCCTAATCATCAACAGCCCTAACAACAGTTTTGTTTAGGAAAAGTGCTTAAAGTTTTACTAATTTTTATTATTCCTCGAAGTGCTATAAAAATTTGTTTTGTTTAATAATAAATGACTAAAATTATTATTATTTTTATTCTTGGCTTTTCTGATGTGTTTAATGCTTAAACATTTTATCGTCTGTTCGTCCCTTAATTTCTCCGCCAAAATGCAAACAAAATCTCTCTTTTCTTACATAAAAACAACAATTTTTATCTGAAATGCATTTTTGAAATATAGCCGACAAATGAAATTAATTAATATTAAAATTAGTGTCATTTTATTAAAAAGCAAATTAGAGGATCAAGTTCCTTCAAAAATTCATACATATCAGTAATTAAAAACTTATGGGAATTGCACTAAAAAATGAATTTAATGCAAAAGGTATTGAATGTCAAACAAATCTATGAAGTGGTGAATATTAAACCAGAATTTCGTCTGAAAACTGTTATTTTGTATCTCATATTACAAACTCTAATATTCTTATTATCATTAAATATATAACTATTCATAAGAGACGGAACACAAAGTAAGAAAAAAAATTATTTTTGGTTATGAAAACATAAATTATAATAACTATTATATCCGAAATACATGATTACATCCAGAGCTCAGACTATTGTAAACATATTTTCAGTTGAATTCCTTTCGTTAGACCTCTGTTTATATGCATATTATCTGAGTTTTCGATGAAATCTAATCACAGTTTGAAATTAATGGAAACAAATTCTTGTTATATAGATATTCCTCATTCTGTTCTG
Source organism: Eupelops occultus (assembly GCA_034695605.1). Taxonomy (NCBI): domain Eukaryota; kingdom Metazoa; phylum Arthropoda; class Arachnida; order Sarcoptiformes; family Phenopelopidae; genus Eupelops; species Eupelops occultus. Next base: position 2,694 of record JAQFZI010000835.1, read on the forward strand.
TCGGCAGAGCACAGAATGAAAAATATAATAAAAATAATAATAATAAAGACTTTGCCAGTGATTATAGTTAATAGAGAAGGAGGAAAAACAAAGCAAAAACATCTGCCAATCGGTACTAATGTTCAGTTCAGAGCCAGTGCTCTGATTCTGTGCTATTTTTCTCTATGGATATTATATTTGCTTTCAGTTATTGTCGACTGATTTGATTGTTAGCTTTAAAACAAATATACGTTTAAAATATAACTAATGTTTTTCTTGCGATGGGTTTTCATCAATTTGGGGGTAAAACAGAGAAATCTATGCCAATGGAGCCACCGTTTGAAAGGCAGAGCACCGCACTCTTCAAATATGATATAAATTGGATCCGATATATAACATACCGATTGAAGGGAACCCAAAATGAAATTATAATAGATTTTGAGTAATAGAAAGAGCAGAGAAAGAGATGAGAAAATTAAATTAAAGGCGTGAAAGTGAAAGGCATAGGGCTCTGGCACCGGGAGGAGGCCTTACAAACACACACTCATCACTAGTAAAATTGTGTATAAACCCATGTGTTATACAAATAATACAAATAATAATCCTTTAGTAGAGAAATGTGAGATAGAGATGAAGAAAAATCTTTTAATACTCTGTGTTTTTGAATGCAATTTCCCAATCGCTAAGTATATTATACATGAAGTCTACTCCACTCTTCCCTACCGGTGCTCACAAGTAAAGGACTTAATCGACTTTGAAAAACAAAAAACTCATTTTCTATGAGTTTTGTTTCGCAAAATCTCTAATCACTTATAGACAGAGAGAGAAGAAATTGAGAGCTATTTCAAGAGTGGGTTCGGTCTCTAATTCATCGCTAAGTTTTCACAACTAATTCCAATTTATCACTAATTCAAAGCTCTCTTTCACTCCATTCCTATTAGTCTTTTCACAAATTTAATGGCACTCACTCTCTATTGAATAGTCCGGTGCTCTGAACAGTTCGATACCTAATTCTCTAACAATTTTGATTTCGATACTTAATATTGAAGCTCCGGCAGAGCTCAGACAGAGACAAAGCTCTACCACTAATACCAGGCCTCTATCACCACCACCAGTTGTGTGACCGAACTGCTCACACAGTTCTTCACGAATCCGAGAGCACAGTTGGAAAGCAATTTGAGCCCCGAAGTGATATTCCTTGAGATGCCTCCACTGTTGCACCGGTATATCAGAGCGCTGACTATAAAAACGCAATCGGATAGCACTCAACGGGTGGCCAACTATTATATATAACTCTCGTATAAAACACAGATATATGAGAAATAAAATAATTTTGAAGACAAGTCTCCCAAAAAAATAAGACAATAAGTTCTGAGACACGAATTCAATTAATTTCTCTCTTATTCTCAGAGAAAGTAATTTTCGATTCAATTAAATGAAAAAATTGTAATAAAAAATTTGAAACAGTGTTGTTTTGATGAATATTTTCAGATAAATACCAAGCTTTTAAAAATGAGTCGATCTTATCGTTGATATTATCGTTAATAACGTTTATATTTATGCAAAAAATTCCTACTTTTCCGACCATAGGCTGAGTGCAATTCAAGTATATTATCGGATAAATGTCTCGGATTCTTACCTAAAAAAGTAAAAATAAAAAAAAAGGTTAATTAAAAATGTGTTTGAAATCCATCAACTAATCAAAGTTAAGATCTAGGATATTTTTCAAAATTCCAAAGTAATTCAATAATGAGTATAATAACAATTTGGAAAAATAATTATATAATTGAATTCAATTAGTCGTTGGAAGGCATCGAAAGTCAAATAATAATATATTTTTATTTTGAACTCAAACTTAAAAGAGATTTAAAACTGAAGTAAAGATTTTTATTTCGTTATAATTATTGAGTTTCGTATTTTGTTGACTACAAATCAGCCAAACTTTTTCTCATCCGTTTCTCACACAGAATAAGAAAAAGACTTTTATTACGGAAATTAAAACTTTATTACTCGGTCTCTCTCCCTCTCTCTCTCTCTCTCTCTCTCTCTCTCTCTCTCTCTCTCTCTCTCCCTCCCTCTCCCTTTAAGAGCGTAGAAAAAAGTTTTATTTAATTTCAATTTGAAAATAAATTTCTTCTCTGAAACAACACTAAAAGCAATTGAAATATATATACATTTACTGACTCTTTAGAAGGATTTAAAATTTTATTTCTTTTCGTGAGTTTTCTGTAAATTTTTTTCATTAGATTTTCAAACTTTTAATTATTTATTTGCTTAAAAAGAGTAGAAAAAAAGTTTTTCAATCAATTTCTCAAATTCCGTTCAAATTTAAAGCTAATAATTCAGTCAGTATTTCGTAAAATAAAATTACTTTTTCGAGAAGAAAAAGGCTTTCCTTTCAATAATTCATGAAAAATACAGTTTTAAATCAAATTTATTAGTTTTCATCCAGCATTTAAAATATGAAGGATTCAATTTTTGTATTCAATTTGCTTCTATTCGCTGCCATTTCGTGACTAATAATAATTGTTTTGTTCATAAAAAAAAGGAGAAATGTTAGTATTGGTCGCTCGGGTATACCTTTAAGCACCTTTAAGTTTAATTTGAAATACAAGTGTAGCTCAGAATCATTTTCAATGCATTAATTTGTTAGAGAGATTCCTATATTACAGCTCAGAATATGGGGAATAACTTTCAAATTTAAAAGTTCTAGCAATTAATCAAATTAATTAATAAGCGAATAACAAAAAAAATTGTTTGACTCCTCTTTCAAATCACAAGATATGCGAGAATTTCGGTTTAATTTGAAGAAAAAATCCAATTCTAAGTGAGAGAGGATTATATCCCACATAAAGAAGAAGAAAAATAATAATTTTTTAACGAGAGGGACGGTGGGGACAGATGTAGGGGACGGGAGGAGGAGATGAAGGAATTATTGCCATGACTAGCAGATAGCATAGCTTATAAAAAATGATTGCCTTTAAAACAAATATCACAATTGGGATGCCCTCAATGAGAAATAGCCGTTTGGCATACTGTGCATCCCATTTAATAAGCTCTCTCTCTCTCTCTCTCTCTCTCTCTCTCTCTCTCTCTCTCTCTCTGCATCTCTTTATCTCTCTTTAGTTCTCTTTCGTTGTCCAGACCACACAGGGAGGGAAACACTGGGATGAGTTCTGATTGAAGGGGATGTGCCGAAGCTATCAGCAGGTATTTGCACTGACGAGAGAACAGACCATAAGCCCAACAACCCTATGGGCCACAGATATAATAATATACTCTATTTATAACAGAATAACTTTTAAATTACTTTCTCTGATCTCACACATATTCAGCTGTCCCTTATTTATTATGGCCGGAGCCACTCGATTCATAAATGTCTTATGAATCTTAGGCTTAGGTGAGGGTCATTTTGTTGACGACTTGTCGGTAATTCTTTATTCAAAAGAAATTTCTTCTCAAAAGGTATTTAAAATTATATGAAAAGACTTTAATACATAATATGCATATCAATAGCTATTCTGAGCTATTCTTTCGGCTCCAGAGCACACACACAGTCTTAAAATCGATTCATTCATCACTGACTACTAATCCCTTATCTGAGACATTCATCTGATTATTATTTTAATTCTTATGATTGTATTTATCTTTTTATATATTATGAAACTCCGAAATATAAGTGGATATCAATTATATTTATAGTCGCCGTCGAGTCTATAAAACGTTTAAAATATGTTTAAACGATACTTTCTTTCTCTGAGTTCCTCTTTCCAGGTGAGCATGGCAAACTTTCTCATAGGACTGTTGACTATTAAACAGCAGGTCATATAATAAGCTCATGTGTTGTTTTAAGTGATGTATGTGTCCTCTCATTCTCTTTAAATATCAATTATTGTCAATGGCTTTGTGGGTAACATAGATAGCATTATGGAAGCCCTATCGAACTTGGAGCCCCAAGCCAATGCCCATGGAATTAGTATAATAAACAAGGGGAAAAAGGGAAAGCAAAATAGCACAGCACAAGTTATACAAAAATCAAATAAATAAAGTTAATGATGGAGTTTGAAGATAACCACTGAGAAAATAGAGCCGAAAATATTAGTGGTATATCACTAGATCTGGTATTAAGTGATAGTCTGTGCCGAATGTTATGTCAAACGCATTTGGTATTCAAACATAACAGTCATATGTCTTCTAAAATCTTAGATCTAGTGATGGATTGCCTGAAACTCATTGTATATCAAACGGCAAAACATAGTTTTTCTCTTCATTTCTCTTCGAATCGATTAGTATTTAAGAGAGAAATGCAGTCAAAACTCAGTCTTATTATACATCCAAACAGAGCTCAGTTGCCTTTAATTCCTAAGCTCGTAGTTTTGTGTGTATGCGCTCACCCCCTATCAGGTCAACCCTGAATTTCCTGATCTTAACATGAAATCAAACTCTTATGCACTTCACTGTCACTGACTATCACTCAGTTTAGTACAAGAAAATAGACTAAAAACACTTTTGGCTAAACCAGAGATAAATACACGAAAACCGTAGACTTTTCTCTCCCTTTCCCTCTCTGACTATGTTTTCGGTTGTAGTTTTCGGGGAACAGTCATAAGACAACACACGAAATACAAGATTTTGTGTTTCAGAATTGAGTCGACATAACAACAAACACGAGATATATATTTGGTCGCAAATCCTGGCAATCAATGTCTGCCTCTCCTCTTGAGGACTGGCTCTACGTTTGTTTGTCTCCTATCTATCGATAATAAGCCTAACGACGAATAGACAATATATTATTGAGACTATCATTACTGACAATCTATTCTTCCCATTCTCTCAATCAGTCGTTGCTCAGCATAGAAACAGCAGTCGATCCTGAAGTCCAGTGTTTAAGGAATATAAACAACAGTTTTTGAAAATAAAACGTCTGCACAGGAAAAGCAAAGTTAGCCTTTCAAGCGGTGGTGGCTATCAATTGAAAAAATCTTAAATATCTATCAATACTATTGTCTCAGAGATCGAGAGCTAAACAAAACTATTCGATAATAAAAACAAAATTCAAATTAAAGTCAAAACACATATCGACTGAGAAAAAGAGGGGAAACACAGAATGAAAAACCAGAGAAATTCCTGAAAAAAGATTTGCAAATCTCAGCGAAAAATACGTTTTTGTTTTACAACAAAATCTGAGATAACACAACAAATAGCAAAAAGAAAGGAATTCCTAAAAACAAATTCAATAATTGTTAAGATAAGACTTTAAGACCAGTTTCTTCTTCTGCAGAGGAAAATAAGTTTTTTACTGTTATTTTAAAGACTTATTAGAAGAATAGCCGACACAACAAAATATAAGACTATCCAAAAGAGATTATATTTTTCTTAAGAGGAAGAAAAATATTGTCAGCCTTTCATTCCATCAGAAGTTGAGCTCATCTTTGCTTTGGACATACAATAGGCTGATATAAAAAAGCGTATGGCTATAGTCGGTGGTGTCCTCATAGAGAAGAAGTGCAATAATAGGACATAAGATTATTTTCTAAGCCATTTGATCTGTTCATTGCATTCTTCCTCTACAGTCAACCAGTCTTTAGATTTTCACTCTTTTTTCTATCTCTTCCTTCAATACGTTTTTATTTGCGAAGAATTCATAGAAACGTATGAAAGGAAAGGAATAAAAAACTTAAACCAACTCTTCCTTAAAATACTAAAGTAAAGTAATGCCAACTCTTCTTCTTCTTAAGACCCATCTCTTCGAATAACAGTAGAAAAACTCTTTTGAGTCAATCCATTAAATTAATAGGACTGACAGTCATTCAGTTGTGGAGAGAAGAGGGGGGAAACAGAGCCTGAGCTAAGTTACACATTTCCAAAATATTTCCCTTTATTTCTAACATTTTTCTCTTCAGTTATCTCTATTGACATAAGAAGAAGGAATGAAAAGTCGAGGAATAAGTGAAGTATAGATAATATGTTTGAAATTTAATTGTAAGCCATAAGTAAATCATTGGAATCGGAGTTCAGTTTTCGGGTAACAAAAAACCATAAGTAAGAGGAACGACATATAAAACAAGAGACAAAAGAAGAAGAGTAAGAGTAATGGCCGAAACAAATTGTTATAAATAGATAGGGAATGTGACAAAACAAAAAAGGCTGCTGGATAATATTTCTTACTCTCTGTTGATCTGTGCAAATGGACAGCGGATAGAGGCACAGACCCCGAGTCAAAGTGGCCACAACTCAATAATTTCAGTCTCTATTTCTGATGGATATCAGTGACAAATATCGATATAAATGAACAGCACTTGTGAACCAATGGCTACTCCAATAATATAACTCATGTGTTATAATAGTATTAGTTTTGTGTATTAGTATTACTATTATTTCTCTCATTTTTTGTGGAGACTTCTTCTCTACGGTATGTCTCACAATATCTTTTCATCCAATCATTTATTATTATTTTCTTACAATTCTCTCACTTTTATCTCATCTCTAATTTTTCTCTCACTGTTTGTTTTGGTCGTACAGTCTTTTCTTTTACTTATGCTGTTATGTGGCTCTCTGTCTTAGCCATCGATCAATCTTTCTCTCATACCATCGCTCCTCATATGAGACCTGACTCTCTGTCTTCAAAGTCAATGAAAACAAATATTATCTCAGAATATATCTGTCTCTCACAGCAAATATAAGGACAGGTATCCTATTGTTAGTAATATTTTCTTTTCTATTCAAAAAATATTTTAATGACTATTCTGTGGATATTTTTTTTTGATAAATTACCACAAGAATAGAGATTTGATTCAAAGATATCCGACAATTAATTTCACATTAAATTAGTTTATTTTTTATGATTTCATTATTCATTAGTCTTACTCTTTAGTTGACATAAATGAGAGGGAATTCCCTTCAAAAATATGAAAAGTAATGAAATGTTTACCTAAAGAGAGAAAAAAGAAGAAAAAAATTAATCAAATATTTAATTAATTTGAAATTAATTTCAAGTAATCGCGCGATCAAAACATAAACTAATTTTCGCAAAAATGACAGAAAATTTTGTCAATAATTACCAAACTTTCGATCAAAAGTCAAAAATAAAACCAATTTATGATAAAATTCTTGTAATTCCCAAAAGAAGGTATTGAATGAATGGATGGATTGACTCTCAAGAGTGAAATTTCAAGAGAGAAAAGGGGGAGAAAATGAGTGAGAGTTTTATTATTTTTGTTTCTAAGAGTTTTATTTTTCTTAAACTTATTATTATTTTTTGTCTTCAGATAAAAGAGAGAGAAATTGAAAGAAATTTAAATTTATGCTAAATAAGTGTCTTTGAGAGGACCCATCCTCTGAGCCCAGGCTCTTGACTATGCACTGGAATGCAATAAATTGCTTGACATAAGACATAAGAAGAACTGGAATAATAAGAAGGGAATAGCGAAGAGTTTTTCCTCTACTTATAAAAGCGTCTCAAAATACGAGTCAAATAAATTCAATGTTTAATGTGTTTCTCTCCACTCATTTGACATTCAATACTAATAAACACTAATGTATTCCTCTATTCGTAGGAAATGTGCAAAAAAACATTTTCAAAGATAGAGAACTTTGAGGCAGAAAATTGTTGAACCGATCAAATGATCAGACATTCAATTAATTTGAAATAAAATTTAGATAAATCTCAACACAAATAAGAAATAAAATAAGAAAACATTTTCTTAAGATATTCTCAATCATTAAGAAAAGGCTATAAATAATTTCTAATTAAAGAGCCATTTGGGAATCATCAAGATAAACGTATGATCATTCCTAGATTAAACACAAAAATTCCTTTTCATTCAAATTTCTGTCAAAATATTCAAATGAAATAATTTATTCCATTTTTCAATAGATTTTATTTGACAATAGTTTTTGGGTAAATGTTTTTCATGTGTTTCGGACATCAAATCCAATATTTAAGTGAATATATTGGATAAGTAGTGCCGACAATGAAACACAAGACCTACAAAATAGGAAAATAAACTATTTTATAGCCAAAGACCTTTCCTTTGTTGAGTTTATCCAATATTTTTTGTGCTTAACTCCAGTGTTGGTATCGATTTTGAGGTAAAACCAAAAATAGTATTTTCCTGTGAAAAGCGATCCCTAAACGACTTGCAGTTAATATACGATAGAATAGTATTAGAGAAGAGTTTTTATGTGTTTTTTCCTTTGGATTCACTCGAAAATTGGCCAAAACTTACAGAATATTTGATGCGTTGGAGAAACACATAAAGTTAGGACCAAAATACTGGTGTTTCATATAAATTGTGGGCTTTTTTCAACTCTCATGTCGTCTCACAATTTGATTTATGGTTTAAGGCTCTGAAGGAGAGGTTATTTTACTCTTACTATTGCCTTAAAACTGATATACCATAAGACAAAGACTGAGAGCACAAGTAGTAAAAGATGAAAAACGTGAGCTCTGGAGCAGTAATGCACAGCATAAAGTGCAGTATCGTAGGCTAAATAATACCGATAGTGAGGGTTAGTTATTGAGTTTCGAAATCAAAATTAGAAATCTATTCTTTTTTTTCCTTCTTCTGATCAAATCAAAGGACTTTTTCCAATAGTATTGGATTCGAGACTCATTTGTGCCCAAAAAATACTACTTATCAATAGAGACCTGAGGAAAGGGCTCACACACATAGACACAGGAGGGAATGGAATTGTCTAATTTTGGTATTCATTTCACGTACGCCCAAAGTTAAGGGCAGATCAGATCAAAAAGTTTATGAAACTAAAAGCTGAGATCAATGAAAACCAGAGTAGTTTTGCGATGAAATTCCTGTTAATGTATTGGTATTGTCTGCCATTAATACAAAATTGCAAGAATCTAACCGTCCTTCTCTCCTAATCTACCAGAGCTCTGAGTCAATTGGGAATTTATAACTCCGACTTTCATCCAATAGAATTATTATTTTGGATTCTTAGCCCAAAGGGAATAACCAAGATAATATGTCAAAAACTAACTCTTACCCTATTTAGGAGATGCTTTGTTTTGATACCCACTTTGGGTGACTCCTTTAAAATCTAAAATATAGTTACAATGATATAAAGGACTGACTCTCAAACCCCACAAAATTTTTGGTTATATAATAAGCTATTATTCATTGGTATCCGTTATAGCAGTGAAATGTCGTACTTCTGGTGAGGCTTTCGTTATGAAAACCGTATTTCATGTGCACCGTATGTCATGATATTGTAATTTGAGTCATACCATAGAGTTATTCACCGAAGACTTCACTGTATTTAATATCTATTTTATATTTCAGCGGAAAATCTGTTAAAAGTCTCGGCTCTGACTCAGAGAAAGAGACGGAAAGTAAAGGTTAATATAATGCAAGTTATTATTGATATGCGTTTAGAACACAATAGCAAAAGGAATAAAACGGATAGGATGTGTTAGGGATGGAGTTGTACGCAATACATCAGATATGGATCTCTCTCTCTCTCTCTCTCTCTCTCTCTCTCTCTCTCACACACACACACACACACACACACACACACACAACGCTCACTCACGTCGACTATCCTCGAGTAAGGAATTCACAAATGAATTACTGGTCATAAAAACGAAAATCATTTGTCATTTTGATATATGACCCAAAAAATTGTAAAAAACCTCTTTTAGAGAAAACCTCTATTTTTAAACAAACTTTTATTTTTAATTAATTTAATGGCTTTTTTATTTGCTTTCGACTAATGATAGGAATTTTTTCTTTCATTCTTTAACCTGGATCACTTATGAAAATTTAAAAATTCATTTATTATTCAGTTGACGTATACTTGTGTTGAGTGCAGGAAAATGGAAATAATTTTTTAATTAAAACTATTTCTTTTAAAAGTGTTTTTACATAATTTTTATTTATTCTGTTCTCGAAAATCATTTTACATCTAATGATAGGCGAAATAAAATTATCCGTTGCTCTCAACCGAGTCCTATGTTATCGGAAAGAGCTCTGACAGTAT
>JAQFZI010000836.1:0-12665 GCA_034695605.1 Eupelops occultus
GTGTTTAAATATAAGTACTTTTGAGACAAAACTCACAGAATTGTTGAACAGAGAGAACACTAAAACCAAAATACATTTACAATAGATGTAAACCAAAGCTTCAAAAGTAAAACAAAAGATTATTATTCAGAATAGAAACAAAAATTAACATGGAAATTCACAACTCTGAATAAAAACACGCCTAAATGTGCTTTACAACTTTACCTGTGCTTCTATTATACAATGCGATTAATTATTTGTTTTGAGTTCAATTTGTTATTAGTTTAGGTTAAGCCAAAAGCTATTTATTGATGAATCGCTTAATAACAATAATTGCATTTTAATTGAAAGTTTTTCAATTTGTTATCAATTCATTTAATAATACGTTTCAGAGAAAAGTTTTTTTCTCAGAAGCAATGCATTCAATGCTTACGCTTTACGAATGTACTGAATGTAAGTTCAAGAATACATTGCATTCGTATCCGTCGAAAGCATACGATTCTGTATTTAACTTCTAATAAATGCATAAACTTTTTTGAAAATAAGGATAAAAATCTTATAAATAATTTAAAAATCAAAAGATAATGAGAACCTTCTTCTGAAACTGATTTTATTAAATCAATTAATAATAGAAATCAATAGAAATCTTTCAATTAATAGTCAAATGGAAGAATACGAATGCAATAAATTGTTTGATTACTTTAAAGTTTAAAGCGTAAGCATTGAATGCATTGCATTGCAGTGAAGTTTCTCGAGTGAGACATCTGTTGACTTATTTGAATAAACTTTGAAATAAACACATTTATATTGATTTACATTTACCACAATTCAAACAAATCGTTATTTTAAATCATATTTTAATCATTAAAACAAAAAACTCTTCCATTTTCTGTATTAAAATGACTTCGAGTGACAGCAAAACCGATAAAATCCTCGAATATGTTATAAAAGGTATGCATTTGTGAGAAATGTTTTCACTTTTTAAACAATTTTTAATCGTCTCAGAGATTATGTCGACAACAGATGACCGCAAAAGAGAGACATTCATTTTGAAGAATAAAAAGACAATCGAACCGATGGTCAAACTGTTGGCTCAAACGGTGATCAGTGGTGACGGCGACCAAAGCAGTCAATTGGGTCTCAATTGTATTCTTCTGATCAGTTGTGCCGCAACTGAACACCAATACGACAAACAGTTATGCGATTCAATCATAAATGAGACACATTTTATACTTCATATCATAAGTGATATAATTTGTTCCAAACATTTGGACCAATATTTCGGAATATTAGTCAATTTGACCCGATATGGGGCCAGCGCTCAACAGATACATAGATTGTGTCCAAAAGACTTTTTGGGCAAATTATTTGGTCTGTTAGACGTCAACCCACTGGTGGCGGCCCTCATCACTAATATGAGTCAATTAGAAGAAATTAGACAAACAATTGTCTCCGAAACTCAATTCATTTGCAAAATGTTTGAAGTGTTCGACAAATCGAGTGATAATAGCGTTAAAAACGCAATCATTTGTATTATAAGAAACTGTTGTCTCGACACTAATCTTCACTCAAAACTATTGGATCCACAAAACGAAATATTAGTTAAACTGGTTTTGCCGATCGCAGGTCCCGAAGAGTTCGATGAAGAAGACACTAATAAACTTCCAATTGATTTACAATACTTGGGAACCGATAAGACCAGAGAAAGTGACCCCGAAATTAGAAAACTTCTAATGGAATCGTTATTATTGTTGTGCAGCACTCGATTCGGTCGGGAAGTGATTCGCGACCAAAATATTTATCTCATTCTTAGAGAATACCATAAATGGGAAAAAGTCAGAGAAGTCCAGAAAGCAATTGAAGACGTCGTCGATCTTATCATCAAAAAGGAGACCGAAATAAATGAGGATAACCTTCAAAGTCTTGAGATTCCCGAAGACCTCATCGAAAAGTTCAATCAAATCGACAAAGAATTACTCAAAGAAGACGAAGAAGAAGTCCAAAAAAATTAAATATTATTTCTATTTTTAATTTTTGATCATTTATTATAAGATCTCTTTTTTTTGTTCAAATTTCGTTCTTAAGAATTGAATCATTGAATACCAATCATTTGAAATATATTTTAAAATAAATTATAATTTATTGACTCATATTTTGAAAAAATGTGTTTAAACTTAAATTTTGACAAATATTTTGATGAAACGAATGATGAGATTTAAAAATATAAAACAAATGCGAAAAACATATAAACTGTTCAATGATTTCATCCAAAAAACATTCAATTTATTAATAAAACCTAAACTATTGGCCAATTGAGTGAATGGTCTAAAGTTCAGACCATAGACCGTCGGGAATCTCCGCCTAATTTCTCAACAATTTTATTAATGAGTGGAAACGACAGTATTGTCCCCAAAACAGGAACTCTTGTTAGAAAAGAGATGGCCGCTGGAAAGAAGCCGCGGAACAGTAGTACAAAGCCATAGGTCTCGACAACCATTCCGATTAAAGGCCATCCGACCAAAACAATTGTGATTCCGGAGAAGAAGGCCACCGATGCCTTCCATTTGTGTTTTTGAAAGAAGAACCAAAACGTTCGCTCCAGACCTATGATGAAGGCCAGACCAGACAAGAATAATATGTTTCCGATGGCCAGCAGTCCTTTATCGAAGAGGAGCATAACGCCCAGCATAAGAAAGGCGATCCCAAAGCCGGCTAATCCCAATCCAATCTTCTGGAAGTCTGTTATTTCTAACATCTTTTCCGCGAGTTTTCACTCGAATTTTGGCCTCAGATTTAATTAAAAATTAAAACTAATGTATAAATAAATATTTGTCTCAATTGGTTGACATTCACTCATAAAATGAATCACTATTTAATTAAAAACAATTAATTGTATTGAAGGCGGAAAACATGTGATAAACCAATCAAAACATTTAATGACTCAAACAGATTATTGTTTGACTGATGTGTCGTTCGCTCGCTTTGAATACCACTTTCAACCATTAATTACGTTTATTTTCATTCAGTTTTTAAATAAAACTTTAATCGATTAAACACTACTAAAGAGTTGAGAAAATTGATTATTAAATCAAAACTATTTCAAACATTTGAATAATTTGAAAATCAATAAATTAACTAATCTTAGAGATTATTGTCTTATCTTTTAACGTAAGACAAACTTATTTTATGGTGTATTTAATAATGTTTGGCTTTTAATCAATAATTTTTGGGAGAAATACTCGATTAAGGGCCACAGCATAACATATTTAGCCCTTAAATCAGAATAAAATGATTTTAGTTTGTTGTCAACCAATTTATTTATAGTTCAAAACAATGAAATCTTTAAATTGTTTTAAGTTTTAAATCAATTTCTCAGTTAAATGCATATCAATTGCTTTTTAAAAATGAACTTAAAATTATATCAAACACTTAACAATTGAAATGAAGAGATTATTCCGACCATAAGAATGGACACATCGATGAATAAGATAAGAATTATGGCATTGATTTCGAGAATTCATTCTCTCAACAAAAAGTCTTTTGCGATAATTGTCTTAATATTAGTGTTTATGTCCTTCTTATTGATCAGCTATTTATGTCCAGATGGTGTCTGTGTTATCAATTCATGGACAGCTCCAGAACCATATTTTCGACGCAGACTTATAAATAGTGTAATTAAAGACAATTTGGGTCAGTCTTTATCCGAGTCTTCACATCCTTTAAGTCATTACAAACTCTCTTTCGATGATATGATTAATGCAAAAGAGTTTGTGTTTGACATTAAAGGTAATGACGTTATTGTCTTTCTTCATATCCAAAAAACGGGTCAGTATTTGATTCAATTGTTTTCTGTTTGGCGTCAATTAAACTATTCTGATTTAAAAGGCGGCACAATCTTTGGTCGTCATTTGGTCCGAGACCTTGACTTAGAGAAGCCGTGTCTCTGCAAAAAGGGTCGCAAAAAGTGTAAATGTTTTCGACCCGACTCTGAGGCCAAACTGTGGCTCTTCTCCCGATACTCGACGGGTTGGAAGTGTGGACTTCACGCAGACTTTACGGTAACGAACAGTCATTTTATTTTGGAATTTAATTAACTTTTAAATAATTATTAGGAACTCATGGGTTGTGTCGACAATGCTTTGGATGAAAGTGAAAAACAGAGAACAAAACGTCGATATTTTTACATAACTTTACTCAGAGAACCGGTCTCTCGATTTCTTTCTGAGTACCGACACGTCCAGAGAGGAGCCACTTGGAAGACATCCCGACATTTATGTGGTGGTCGTCCCCCTTCTAAGAATGAATTACCCCCTTGTTATGAAGGAATTGATTGGAGAAATGTTACGATCGAACAGTTTATTAGTTGTCCTCACAATCTGGCCATTAATAGACAGACCCGAATGTTGGCCGATCTAACACTTGTCGGCTGTTATAACAAATCTTTTATGAGCGCCAAAGAACGGGATGTGATACTCCTGGCCAGTGCCAAAGAGAACCTCAGAAGAATGGCATTCTTCGGACTGTGCGAACATCAGAAGATATCTCAATACCTTTTTGAGAATAGTTTTCATTTGCATTTTTTGCAGCCATTTATCCAATTGAATGAAACGCACAGCACTTTGACGGCCAATAAGTTAAGTGCGGATCAGTTGAACAAAATTATAAGTTTGAATCATTTGGATATAAAATTATATGAATTCGCAAAACAATTATTGTTCGAAAGGTTCAAAAAACTCAATAATTTAGATAAAAATTTTGAATTTAATTATAATAATCTTGGAATCAGTCATCAAAAGAGTCGAAATGATATCTCAAATGAAAATAGTGCCCAAATAGAAGACATTTTGTCTGATTATCAGTACTGAAAGAGTTGTGAAACACACCAAAAGTGCCATAAATTTGTTGGTTTAGTCTATTTTCAGATTTAATTTTGTGATAACTAGTATTTTATACAACAAAACGAATTCTTAAACAAATAGTTTAGTCATTTTTCATTTCAAAGATGAACTCAACAAATATTTAATCTATTTTATGGTAGGGCTCACTAATGACCCGTTTTTTTGTCTGCCTAAAAGTCAGTTGAAATTTATATGATTTTTGTCAGAAATTGTAGTTTGGGTTCATTTATGCGATTAATTTTATGAAAATCGATAAAATGCTAATAACGAGTGGGAGAGGCATATAATCAAAGTCATCATTTCTTTAGTTGTCTTTACTCTCATTTAAAACAATGGTAATTATGAACACCTTTTTATTATTTATTTATTATTTATTTCACACAAATTTATTTTGAATTTCAATTATCTTTCTTTGCATTTATAGAGAGCTTAATATTTAAATTAATTTTTATCAGAAATTTACTGAAATTATGTGAAACTATTTCTTTAATTTCGTGCCATAAGTAATGGTCGCCAACAATAACTTTATCTAATTTGTACCACTTATGATCAGGAACAAATTTAGCTCTAAGCTTACCAAGGTTTAGTCCAAACTTAGATATTAACTAAACTATCATTTTTTAAAAATTTTATGCAATGAGTATTTTAAGCAAATAAAATCATTAAACAACTCCAATATCATAATAATTAAGTGGATTGACCTTGACCATCCTTATTTTAATAAACATTATATCAAATTTTAAATCGATTTTGAAGAATGAGCACAAATTTAACCGTAATTTAAAGACAATTGAAGCTTAGATTAAAGTTTTAGATAACAATATCTAGGTAAATTTGGAGATTATTTGTTATTTTTGATAATTGCATGGTTATATTTAATTTGATAATAAAACTCAAATAATATCTTCCATTAAAACGCTTTAATTATTGTTTAAAATGGTTTTTAAAGTTTAATTATTTGAGAAATTCCTAAAAGAATTTGATTGAAGTTCAGTTGAAATTAAGTTCAATGTTTTTGATACTATTTAACCCATTAATGAATTACGAAACACACGAAATGACCAAAAATTTAACACTTTTTCATGATTTTTAATAATTAATTTAATAATAAATTTAATGCAAATCTTTTTTTTAATGAAAATACTCTTAATTAACAACTTTTATATAAAATATATTTTTATATTCTTCACGACATCGGACTAAAGATCGAAAACATTGGATAATAATTATTCTAATAATTAATTATTTTTCACATAAAACTAGTCTTTTAATGAGAAATAAGTGTTTCAATTAAAATGATTAGATCTCATAAAAATGTGAACTCATGGCAACTAATATAACAACTTTTTTCACGTTCTGATTGTATCTAATTTACAGTTATTCTGTGTTTTGTTTTATTAAAAGCTTTTGTATTATTTAAACTATGAATTCATTAAAATAAATGAATATTTAATGGAAAACCAGTTTATTTTACCGACACTTCGATTACAAAATTTGATTCTCTTTTAAAGTTTTACTTAAAGTTTTCGTCAGTTTTATTGTTGAAAAATGTTTAGAATTTCAACAATAGTTTACTTATTTTTAGAGAAATTAATGAATTTTAAACAGTTTTAAGTGAATTGAAGTTCTTGTGATTGGAATTGCTTTCAAACAATATTTGGATCTAATTGTCAATAAGTTATGGCTATAGTTGTTCACCAAATCTTTGGTTACTGTAGGGCCAATCCTATCAGAGGAATTGCCACAATTTGTATATTTGTGGTCGAATTCTTTTGGCTCATGGCTTATGCCCGGTCCGCAAATTGGAAGCAGAGAACATTTTCCTGGAAAGTCTTCTTCTTCATCAAAATGCTTATTGTAATGGCTTTCTTCGAAATTCTTCGTTGGATTGATGTTATCCTCAAAAGTTATTTCCAATCTAAAGAACAGACGGCCTCTTCACCTGCCAGTCCTGTTGACAGCAAATATATCGAAAAGAATAGGGGATACAAATGAATGCATTGATTGACTCACAATAAATATCAGTTATTTGTGATTTTAATTTATTTCAATTTTTGATAAATCTATTACTAATTGTATTACTAATGAAAATCTTAAAACATTTTTTTAAAATTATAAATAAAGAGAGTTTCAGTTTATTTGTAATTCAATACTTATTTGCATTTCAATTAATTAAAATATTCGATGAAAAATATTTAATGATTTATTTAAACACTCTTGATCAAATTGCAATTCAACATGGAGTCTTTTAATTTTATATATTGCCACATGTATCATGGTATTCTTTTATGTCTTGTAAGTTTCAGATTATTTCTAAATTATTTGAAATATGTAATAAATGAAATATCAATAGTCGGTGGCGTTTATAGGATTAATGGAATGCAAAGTCATTGACTTAACCGATGAAAACTTTGATCACTTTATATGTATTTATCATTCACTCAATTATTTCAAAAATCAATAATCAATTACTCAATTGATAGCTACTTATGAATTAGTTTTCGTAAATTTCCATGCTGAGTGGTGCCCTTTTAGCGCAAGATTGGCTCCGATTCTTCAAGAGTGCGATCAAATTCTTTCCCAAGAATTTAAAGTTAGTTCAATTTTCTTATTTCAAATTCTATTCTATTGTACTTCAAGTTAAAACTTAAACTTAACTTCACTGACAATTTATTAATTAATTATTACCAAGACTATTAAGGCTTCATTTTTATATTATCATTCTTTAGGAACCGAATAAGGTTTTAATCGGACGATTAGATTGTGATATAAATTGTTAGTAAAACAATTGAAATCATTTTCAAAACTCAATTGAAATAAAGAATTGTCTCCTAAACAGCGCACATCTCTTCGAGATATAAGATCGTAAAATACCCAACACTTAAGACCTTTTTAAACGGAAAAGTAATGAAAAAGGAGTACAGAGGCACCCGAAACAGAGATAGCATTAGTCAATATATTCGTGAACTGTTGTCCGATCCCGTGATTCATATAATTTACAAATCTTTTGATGATTTAAATGCTATTCATTACAATAAGTCTGCAGTTATTGGATATTTCAGAGAACTTCCAGAAACACATCCGAAATATTCTGCATTTCGAAGGGTTGCCACTGACCTTCAAGGGTATTGCCATTTCTATTGGGTAACGAACTCACCATTTTTGGCGGATGATAGACAAGAAATGCTTGCTTTCAAATCTTATCGAAGTACTTCTCAATCAGAGTATGACTTTATTTATGAGACATACGATGAGTTGAGTTCTTGGAGTACTTACCTCTGCATTCCTATTGTTCGTGAAATCACTTTTGATAACGCAGAGGAAATCATTGAAGAGGGCCTCCCATTAGTCATACTCTTTCACAAGTCAGAAGACGAGCATAGTTTGGAAATGTTCAGGTCAACCATCCAAAAAGAACTTGTTAATCAAACATCATATGTAAATTTTGTGACCGCAGACGGGACTGCATTCAGTCATCCTTTAAGTCATATAGAAAAGTCTGAAAAAGATTTACCTATAATAGTCCTGGACACTTTTCAACACATGTATTTGTTTCCTAAATTTGAAGATTTAAAGTGAGTTAAGCATTAATTCCTCAAATATTTACAGAAATTATTTTTCAGTAAAACACATATTTTGGCAAATTTTATAGAAGATATGAAATCAGGAAAACTTCATCGACAATACCATTTTGGAAATGATTATCTCCTCGACTATAATGATGATAGTGATGATGAAGTGACCACATTTGTAACCACTCCATCAGAAACCATTGCAAAAGAGGTCGAGAAAAATGATAACGAAATATATCAAGAATTTGTAAGAATCTCTGATTATTTATAATAAATGTTCTCATTCTGTGACCATCTGTTCAGTTGACACCAGTGGCCACTTCCGTATTCAAAAAGTTAGCGCCTTCTGAGCACAGATACTCTCTAATAAAAGATGAACTCTAATCGAGGAAATTGTATTCTTTAAATAAATTTGTTGACAAAATAAAGTACTCCATAAGTTATGGACCATAACAAACCAATTTCCAAAAAAAATCATTACCTAGTTTATTATTTTTTTGTTTGTTTTCGGATATGTCTATAAAAGTTTGACATAAAACTGTTGATTAAATTTGTTTATGTTATGAAATAAGAACCGAATTGTTATTAATTCTAACCATAAAGTGATGCCATAAACCCAATGACTTTCTTCTCAGAATCATTGCTCGGATGAAACACATAATTTTTTGTCGAATAGTTTTATATTTATTTACTCAACCCATGAAAGTCTTCCTTTCAATAAATGCATAATTTCTTGACTCAACCAAACATTTATTCCATATCTCAGTCTTAGTTTAAGGTTTGATGAAATGGATTGTTGTAAATGTAATGGAAGTGTTGAACGAAAGTTCAATCGAAAAATTGAAAAGGAATTAGAAAATGATAAGAGAAATGCCCGGAGACAGAAAAAATTGCTTTTATTGGGAAGAGAAGAGTCCGGAAAAAGTACTTTTATTAAACAAATGCATATAATTCATAAGAAAGGCTTCTCAACAGACGAAGAGAAGAAAACATATATTCATATCATTCATCAAAATGTTTTGTCTGCTGTCCAACAGTTAATACGAGCGATGTTTGTCCTCAAAATTGATTTTGAATCTGATTCGAGTGAAGAATATTCTCGACTTATTCTTGAGAATGATATCAATGCAAGTGTTTTGTTGGACACTAATTATGTGAAAGCAATCAAACATTTATGGTTTGACTCAGGAATACAAAAGTGTTTTAACAGAAGAAATGAATACCAATTAACAGATTCCGCCAAATATTATATATCAGACATCGACAGAATTGCTTCTAATGACTACATACCGACTCAACAGGATATTTTGAGGGCTAGAGTGCCCACCACTGGCATCAATGAATACGAATTCAAATTAAATTCTGTCATTTTTCGAATGGTAGATGTCGGGGGTCTGAGGTCTGAGCGAAGAAAATGGATTCACTGTTTCGAAGACATCACATCCATTATATTCTTCTGTGCTTTGAGTGAATTCGATCAGAACATAAACGAATCTCTTGACGTAAACCGAATGGAAGAAAGTAAGGCTCTCTTTAAGACAATAGTCACCTGCGAGTGGTTACAGAACTCTTCGATTATTTTGTTTTTCAATAAATATGACTTATTTGAAGAGAAGGTCTGTTCGACATCTGATCTCAAGGATTACTTTAGTGATTATGAGGGCCCTAAATATGACCCAATAAGTGGCCGTCAATTCATTATGAATTCATTTTTCCAATTGATTCCTGAGTTATATGAGAAACGAATAATTTATTCGCACTTCACTTGTGCTACAAATACACTAAATATTAAATTTGTGTTTAAAGCCATTAAACACACGATTTTAGACTGCATTTTGAGTAAAGAAATTCAAATATTCTGAGTTATCTATTAATTTTCTTACAATCTACATGCTATAAAATACTCTTGGAATAATTCAATTTGCCATTAGTAATCAAGTGGGCAAAATTCAACTGGATAAATCTAGTTGCTTACTCTGAATACAGTGGCTAACCATCTCTATATTTATAACATTGTGGATTTTATTTAAAAATCTAGTTAATAAAAATAACTTAAGACTATGTTAGTAACAACAAGTAACAAGGGCAATTATCCAATTTGCAAATTCCAAAGTTTGGAATCCAAACTTATAAAAAACTTTTGTAATATTGACGTAATTTGTCTGAAAAAACCTCTCATTGAATGCAAACATTGTTTTGAATTTTAGTGAAAAACATGTGTTTTCAAAATGATTTTAAATTTAATTTAATTAATGTTTGAATCTTTTTAAGTGATAATAATGTCTGAAAATATATTTCAATCTAAATATCTGAATAAAACCATTCGTTTGGCAGACATTTATTCAAAAGGTTTGATATTTTTACCGATAATTTTTGTCATCTTTTTAATTATGAAATTATCACAAAAACAGATGAAGTGGACACAAAAACGGACACTTCCTCCGAATCTGAAAGTGATTCAGAATCAGAAACAAATAACTTTATAATCGATACGAATCCCGAAAATAATATCGAAATTGTGACGAAAGTGGAATCAAATCCATCTTTAGGCTCAGGACTAGATATTAGAGGCGATCCATATTTGTCTTCCTATAAAACTCCCGAAGAATCGGTTAAATTATTAGACGATATGTCTGTCAAAGCAATGAATGAAGAGTTGTCTAAGAAATTAGTTATAGGACCCGGTTTTGAACAAAACTATTGCATAAAACCCTTCACTCAAAGCAAACGAAAGCAAAAAAAGATTAGAAAAGAAGAAAATGAGAAGACTTTGGGACAGAAGTGGTTCGGTATGAGAGCCGATGAGATGACAGAAGAGAAGAAGAATGATTTGATGGCATTAAGTATGAGAAGAGGTTGGGATCCGAAGCGTTTCTATAAGAAAAACGAGAGAAAAGATTTGCCGAAATTCTTTCAAATCGGAACTATCATTGAATCGAAGGCCGATTATTATCACTCAAGAGTTCCCAAAAAGGAGAGGAAGAGGACTCTCGTCGAAGAACTGTTGGCCGACGCAAACTTCAAACGATTTAATAAAAAGAAATATTCAGAAGCTTTGGCTAAAAATCCTTATTATCTTAAAATGAAACGAAGAAAACAAAGACAAGAATCCAAAACCAAAGGATTCGAATCTAAAAAGAAGAAAAAAGACCACAAATCAAAACAAAACACAAATTTAAATAAATAAAAATTAATTTTTTATAATAAAAAAGAAAAATTAAATCAATTTTTTGAATAATTTTTTAAAGGCTTAAAACTGTAAAATAAATTCTAATCATTAAAACATTGAGTAAAACAGATGTCAATCAAAAACCAGACGAGAAGTGAAGTTATTGTCAGACGAAAGAAGTCTCGCGAAAACAAAACTATAAAAACTGTTAACTCTTTTTGAAAATCAAATTGAATTTCAAATCTAATCTCAAAATGTCTTTTAAAACAATTGTCTTTTCATTTGTTTTCTTTGCTATTTCTTATAAGTTTTGGATCAGTTGTCAGACAAACAATAGAGTGAACACAGATTTCAATGAATACCAATTCGATAGGAATTCAGAGACAAATCAATGGTAAGTATTAGTTATCTATAGTTTGAGACACAAATCACTAAATTTTCAAATGGTTTGCCATCAGTTCTGTCAGTGATTTACTTAATGGAAATGAGGAATGCGATGAATCTGAGTTCAGACAACACTTGAAACGATCGAAGCGGTCAATCGGTAAAAATCAGTGGATTCCCTACGATTTAATTGAACCCGAATTGCGACTCAATTGGTTCGTCGAACCCATCCAAAAAGGAAAGGGTTTCGAACAGAAGATGGATATAATCGGTGACATCATTGAAGAGGCGGCGAAGATATGGATGAATGTGACTGATGTCAATTTACGACGTCTTCCAAGAAAGCACTCCTCCCTATTCCTTAACATCCAATTTGAGATGAACTTCACTATCAAACCCAACGCTGAACCGAACCCAGAATTTAAATTTAGAAAATATAGTAGAGTAACAAGATGGACAGACTTTTTTGGCCGACCTTTTAAGCACGATGGGTGTGCGGTAAAAGTGGTACATACAGTAAAAGGTGAGGCTATCAAAACCAAGTGCTGGAATCTCGCCGTTTCTGCAACAGTCCAAAAGGAGGGTTCAATCGAACCGATATCCACTGAATATCGAGCGCAGGCTATTTATATGTTTACTCACATTTGGGGAATACTCTTAGGT
>JAQFZI010000837.1:0-12658 GCA_034695605.1 Eupelops occultus
AGACTTTCTCTAATTCGGTAAAACTCTTCAATCATTACTTTCCCCCCTATTATAGTCCCCTTTCTATGCTTTCAATAATTGAATAAAAACTTTATTAAAATTTTATTAATAAAAGACATTATTTATGTTTAAACCCAACTTTTAAGTCACGTGTTTTGAGTTTTGTTCGGATTTTCAATTCGTTTTCAATTCGTTTGACTTTTATTTTAATTTGTTTTTAATTTGAATTTGTTTTTATGTAAAATGTCTTCAAATAAAATGAAATTCTTTAAGTGTTTGATAACAGATATAACGACAGAAGAGAATGAGATCATTATTTGGGGTAAACCTAAAGACGACACCGTTTCTTATCTGAAGACAAATGATTCAAAGAACTTGAGTCCAATTAAAACACCAAAAGTCGGAGAAAACTACTTAATTAAGTATTCAATCATTTATTTATTTAATATTTTATTAATTCATTATTTTTATACAAAAGTAAGGAAAATGATTTGCATCGAGTGGTGGTCACAGCTGTTGAAGAAGTCGAAGGAAAGGCTTCCGTAACACTCATTGATTTCGGTGTCAAAGAATCGGTTCCTTTCAATAAATTGGTGCCAATTGAGGAAAACTTCCAAACAGTGATTCACAAGTTCTTTTTGGCTGACATTCAAAGCAAAGGCAAAGAATGGAATGAAGAAGAAGTGATGCAAAGTCTTCAGCCATTCATAAACAAAAAATTCTTGTGTAAAGTGATTGAAGTCCGCAATAATACCGAATGTATTCAAGTTTTCAGCAAATCCTTTGATCAGCCATTAATTGATTGTTTGGAAAAACGTTTCAATGGATTCATAAGAGACTCATTCAGTGATCGTATTTGTGATGATTTGTGTGAAGTCATTCTCCAGTATTTGTCACTCGAAGACAAACTCAAACTCGAATGTGTGTCCAAACAGTTCCAGAGGACTATCTTTCAGAGACAATATGAACTCAAGCCATCAAATTATCCAAAGAATATTGATTTGAAATCATTTGAATCTATACTAAAGAAGTGTCCGAATATCAGATCAATTGAAATACAAGAATTGAAAAGAGTTAATGAAATGATTGAATTGATTACAAAATATTGTAATCATTTGATTGAATTCAAGTCTGATTTAAGCGAAATAAATGACAAAACTTTTAATGAATTTCAACAAAAATTTGGACCAAAATTGAAATCATTGAAAGGCATAAGAAGTCTCTCGTATTTGAAATACTTCCCAAATATTGAAGAATTAGAGATCGGATCCGAAGACTCTCTTCAGCCTCTGTTAAAACCTGAATTGTATTTCAAGAATTTGAAGAAATTGTATTTAACTGTTGGAAAAGGAGAGAAACAGTTAGTCATCGATTGTCTCAAAAAATACAATAAAATTCAATATTTGTCTCTAATACAATCTTCTTCTGAATACAAAATACTAAAGGATTTGCCAAATCTTAACGAATTAATTGAATTGAAAATAAGAAGATTTGGAAACGAAAAACAATTCTCTGATTTAATGAAACAATTGGCGAATAAGTGTCCGAAACTTAAGAGTTTTGGATGCTATATCGATATCACTTCAAAAGACTTCAAACAACTATTGACTCCTTTGAAGGCATTTCAAGCATTGAAAAGATTGCATTTGAGTTTACATCCAAAAGAAAAGGATATAATTAATTGGTTTTCATTCGAAGCATTTGAAGGCTTAACAAATATCACTCATTTGACTCTTTGGATCTTTTTTTGTGTAACACTTAATGAATCGATTCTTAAAGAAATTGACATTAATTTACCGAAACTTCAATATTTGCAAATCAAGAAAACGTTAAATACTAATGCCAAAGGAGTGACACAAATGGCAGATATTCTGAGCCGACTCTCAAGACTTGAAACAATTGAATTGAGAATCTATCCTAAAGTCAATTATAAACCAATTGAAGAGAAAATCATTGAAAAGTGTAGAAAAATAAGAAAAATTCATTTTCAAGTATATTAAGAAGAATTAAATTGAATTTCTTTCCTGAAGTCAATTATAAACCAATTGAAAAGAAAATCATCGAAAAGTGTAGAAAAATGCAGAAAAATCAAAAGAATTAAAAATTAAAAGTAATTTGAAAATATTTTGAGCCGACTCTCAATTTTTAAAACAATTGAATTCTGTAGTCATTTATAAACACATTTTTTGATAAATATTTTTGTTTAAAAAACTTATTTAAACTTTAATAATTAATTCAAATATTAAATAATTTTGTGTACTTTCGTTCATTTTTTTCTAAAATAAAATAATTTCTCATTTAATTAAAACGTTTGACAAATAAAATAAAAATTAACATTTATTTAAGAATATTCCAAAACAGCCCAAAAACAGTTTATTTAGAAAATCAATTAAAAGTTAGACTTATTTTTGAATAAATTTATTGATTTTTATCTTAATTTGTAAAGACATGGCTTTAAAGAGATTTTCGGAGAATTATTTGTTTGTTTAGTTTTGGAAAACTCCAAAAGAATAAAAAAATTATTGACTTTTTCACTAAATTTTAAATCAAATCCCAATTGTTTTAATTGTTTAACAAATTGTTCTTCATTTGGATCAAAACGTGACGTAACTTCTGCTATAAGAAGAGTTCCATTGATTTTAAGAACTCGATTCGCTTCTCGAAGACAATCACTTAAATTGGTGGCCATTAAAGACAAACAAAAGACACAAAAATCCATTGATTTGTCTTCAAGTGGTAAATGAGTCATATCAGCGGCTATTATGTCTTTATCTTCAGAAATCAGATCAAAAGAGTGAACACAATGTGAAGGAAACGCTTCTTTGATTAGAGGACGGTTTCCACATCCGATGTCTGATATTTTGGTTCCTTTTCTTAATTTTAAAGACTTTTGAAAAGAAATTAATTTTCGTTTTAATAATTGAATCAAACCTTTAGTCTTTGAATAACGCAATCAATCGGTCTTTTTGGCCATTTCTTCACAATCTCTTCATAAGTCTTGTGATAATTAGAGAATAATTGCGGCGAAAGATAATTATTTGCTTCGGAAGAAGAATGAGAATAAAGAAATTCATTAACAGATCTGAAACGAGAAAACGATAATCTTTTTTGACTCTTTTCGGCCAAATCTTCGCTTCGGTCTTTAGCTGTAAGTAGACGACGCTTTGGGGGTCTGGCAGGAGGGATGGGCTCACTTTCCAGGAGGCGTTTGAGTTTGTTTTGATCTCTTTTAGTGAACATGCTTGTTTTTGTTGTTTTGTTTTCTGTTTCTATAGAAACGGATATGAAATTGAAATTAATTTTTAAATTGTCTTAAATTGAGTTTAATTTGTATTTAATTTGTTTTTAATTAATTTAATGATTGTTTTTAAACAATATTTTAACAAATTATGCAATAATTAGAAACAAATTAAAAACTAATTTCCTCTTTTAGTGGAAAAAAAACGCAAAAATATTGAGAAAAAAGTTTTTTTGCCTTCAATTCAATGCCATCGACCACTCCTTTAGTCTTATATAAGAGCCAATTAGGGGAAGGACAGACACTTATGTTTACTCATCAACCGATTTGAGTAAATTAGCGGACAATTGTTCTCTAAATAGATGTCCTTGCTTTCTTTTTGTTTGAATTAATTGTTGTTTTGAGAAATTGACGAATAATTCAAGGAAACGGCGATAAAAGCGATAAAAATCTTAATTCTCTTCAAAATTAAAACCCAATTAGCTTAAGGCCTTATTTCAGGGAAAGAGTCTTGCAATTTATTGTGAAATTGTTTTCAAGTTTCAAAAGAATTAAAAATTATTTTCAAATTTAATTCTCTTAGAAAAGAAAGCGATTAGTAATAAATTTCTGTTGAAATAATCAAAGCTTTTAAAAATGATGTTCAGATCCCTATACGACGTCTTCTAACTTACAGTTAAACCTGAATTTCAAACCTTTAAAAAGCGATTCAATACTAATATTACGCGATATTAATAATTGATATCTAATCTCTAAATATCGGGAATTTCTATTTTTAGAAAATAAGAGGAATTGGAGATAAGTGTTTGAGAGCACGAGTTTTAAACAATAATTATAAGACAGTTATCGCATTCAAGCCTTGAATCGAACCTTCGATTTCAATGCCAAAGACCACGCCTTAAGCCTCTTATATAAGAGACCTAATTAAAAGAAGAGCATCCAATCAAAAATGTCCTCAAATATTATCTCTTCTCAGTGGCCAAGTCCTCCTTTTCAAGCAAATTCCTTATCGAGACTTCTCTTTCAAAGTCTTTCAAATTCACCCCAATTGACATCAATTGTAAGAATATTCTCAAAGGCTTTCCAATTATCTCTTCCTCTTCCAATAGATTGACACTTATTTGGACCGCAGATGGACAAGAGGTCAAGTCTTGCATTCGGCGCTCAATTTCGCCCAATATCTTATCCAAGAATGTCATCTCAAGACCGGAGATATCGTCTTCTTCGCCACAGAAAACTCCGATATTCACGCCATTGCCTTAATCGGGGTTTTGATGGCAGGAGGCGTCTACAGCTGTGCGCCCTCTCATTCTGTTGAGCGAGAAATCAATGAATTGATTGCATTATTAAAACCGAAAATTTTTATTTCAAATTTGGCGCCAAAATCACGCGATTTGACAATTGTTTCGATTTCTTTGATTCAAAAAGTTTTTGAAAACACGGAAATGGATTTCAGTTCACTTCCGGTAGAAACTGATTTGGACTCTTTGGCCACTTTGGTCCTCTCGAGCGGATCCTCTGGAGTTCCCAAAGCCATAAAGAGGACCAATAGGAATATTCTGTCCACTTTGGCAATGTTTAATCACGAGGAAATGATGCCTTTTGAAGAAGAAGACATTATTCTTTCGACGAGTTTTTGTCATATTTGTGGCCAAAGAATGGTATTCTCTGCTTTGGCCAGTGGATCCCAATTGGCTATTGTCAGAAGTGATGAGAATCACGAGGAAGTGTTTGAAGTGATAAATAAATTCAAAATCAATTCAACGGTTTTGATTCCGACTCAATTGAATTGGTTGGTCAACAATGAGTACCCGCGAGAGAAACTTCTCTCTCTGACTGATGTGATGACGGGTGCGGCTCCTCTTTCGAAACAAACGCATAAATCTATTGAAACGATGTTTGGATTCAAGAAATTCAGAAATAGTGAGAAAACAATTGAAAAAACAATTGAATTAAAAAAATCTTTTATATTCTTTTCAAAGGCTACGGAATGTCTGAAAGTGGATTCGCTCTAATGGTTCCTTTGAGTGGACAAATCCCTTCGAGAGCCACTGTCGGTCAAGTGGTTCCCGGATTTCAGATCAAAGTCATTGATGTCAATGGAAACGCTTTGGAAGCCAATCACGTGGGAGAGATCTGTCTGAAGAGTGAGCAGGTCACCCAGGGCTATTTGAATGCAGAGAAAGAGAGCGCAAAACTCTTCACTAGCGACGGATTCTTGCGTTCGGGAGATTTGGGATATTATGACGAAAAGAAATTCTTTTTTATTGTCGGAAGAATCAAAGAAATGATTAAATGTGACGGTTAGTCACCAATATTTGAATTTCGCGCTCTTTATTCCTATTGGTTCTCTTAGGAGTGTCGGTCTCACCAATAGAATTGGAGAATCTATTGTTACGTCACAAAGACGTGACAAACGCTGCTGTGATTGGCGTAGAGGACGAAGAAAGAGGTCACGTGCCAATGGCTTTTGTCACCTTAGGCGAAGGGGCGGAGACTAACGAAGAGGCGTTATGTGATTGGGTGAACCAAAGAGTGAATGATTTCAAGAAATTGAGAGGAGGCGTTCGCGTCATTCAACAAATGCCAAGAACTCATTCGGGCAAAATCCGAAAAACGCTTTTATTTGATTTCATTGTTTGAAAATATTTGAAAATAAAATTTAATTTTAAAAATATTTGTTTTTAATTATAATCGTGAGAAGTGCCCCCCCGCAACTGCAAACGACTCCCCCGTTATATAAGAGGATTCGTCTGAAGCCAAAAATGAGACCAAATTAGACACTTCTTCAGGTTCTCCTATTCTTCTCATTGGAACCATTCGTGAGATCTCTTCCAACGCCTCTTCGCTCTTCCAAAGAGGTTCTGAGAATTTTGTCCTAATTATTCCAGGACAAACCACATTCGCACGAATATCAGGGGCGCCTTTAAATCAAAGGTTAAAAAAGGGGGAAAGCAGTGAACACTTACATTGAAGGGCTACCGCACGCGACAGACCCAATAGAGCCGTCTTTGAGACGGAATACGCAGAAATGAGTGGAAATGCCTGATAAGCGCCGATTGAAGAGATGTAGACTATTGAGCCTTTACTGAGAAGAGTGTAGGCGTTGAAGACTAGCTTTAAGTAGTATTAAGTAATTTACCTCATAAGAGGAACGGCCTCTTTAGTCAGAAGGAAAGCACATTTCACATTCACTTCGAAAATCTGGTTTCAAATGAAATTCAGTTTTAAATCTATTTTTCTCTTTTTTTTTTGAATACTTTTTCGAATTCCTTTTCCGAAGTCTTTAAGAAAAGAAAAAATTAATTGAATTTCATATTAATTATTGTTTACATCCAAGAACTGTCCCATCGCTGGATTAACCGCAGCATTACTGACGAGAATATCTAATTTGCCAAAAGAGTGAATCGCCTGAAGAATAGGAAATTAATTTTTTAAATGACAAAACAAAAGACAAACGCAATCAAGAAGAGCTTTTCGGTCTTCAGATTTGGCCACATGACAAACAACTCCTTCCACGTGAAGCCCTTCCTGTTTGAGTGTCTTAACGGCAGACAAAACATTCTTTTCTTTTCGAGAACTGATCACAACTTTTGCGCCATCTTTGGCCAAACGACGAGCGATGGCTAATCCAATACTAAATTAAAAATAAAAAGATTGGAACAGTTGTCTAATGACTGACCCGTCGGTGGAAGCGGTAATTGCGGCCACTTTTCCACTGAGTTTTGATAATTGAGAAATCATTTGTTTACTGTGTTTTATGCGCATGTGTTGAAAAGATAAGGATTCCTTGCTCCCAATGTTCACGTCCTTGTCCTTGAAGAGATTTGAATTTTATGCAAATCGGGATTTCCGTCCAAAATCTCTTCTCTTATTGGCTGTCATTGAAGTGAAGGTTTGAATTGAAAATTGCGTTCAATTCTGAAACGCACTCAAATCGAATGGCGATCGCGAGAAAGTGAGTCAAACATTGTTTAACTTCTAATCTAACGGTTCTTCTCTTCAGAGACTCCAAAGAGACTCCGATCTCTCTCCCGCAGTTGGTAAGCAGAACAATAGTAGTAGTGATAGTAGCTTTATCTTCTTCTTCTTCTTCTTCTTCCAGTTCCGTTATGCCGAACCCCGCGACCGTCTCTTTGTGGTCATCGGATCTCTATTGGCGTTTATCACCGGCTTCTCTTGGAATCTGTTGACAATCGTCTTCGGAGATGTCGTCGATATCTTTGTTCGCTTTGAAAGCGCGCATCGATTGAATACAACCACAAACACGACGGACGCGGAATTCCTGCGGGAGATCTATACGTGGTCAGGATGGCTGTTCTTGTTGTGGTTGGCCAACGCCACTCTCAACTATTTGGTTCTGGTTTTGTTTCCTTTGGCAGCTGTCAATCAAATCAAAACAATTAAAACAAAATTCTTTTCTTCTCTTCTTCGACAAGACATCCAATGGTTCGATCAAAGAGAATCAGATTTTGCTTCAACAGTCACCGCGTGAGTCATAATCTCCCAATTGTTCTTTTATTCTTCTAATTATCGTTTGAAGAGATTTAAAGCGCGTGGAAGAAGGTCTTTCGGAGAAGCTTGGTCTGGCCATATATCACGCGTCGACAGCTATTATTGCGATTGCGGTCGCTTTTTGCTATGGATGGAAACTGACGCTCATTATTGTCTCTCTTCTTCCTTTTCTCGCTTTTGGAACTTCTGTTATGAATAAAGTATTATTAATATTAATAATAGTTAATAATATTAATTAATACTATTACTCTCTCTTTAGGTGCAAGCCACTTTTGCACGCAAAGAAGTGCAAGCGTATTCTTCTGCTGGAAGTGTTGCAGAAGAAGCAATTTCTGCCATAAGAACAGTCTTTGCTTTTGGTGGACAACAAGAGGAAGTCAACAGATATGAAAAGCATTTGAGTCCAGCGCTTAAAAGTGGAATTAAAAGGAATTTCATGACCGGTTTGGGGAACGGATTAATGTTTTCGTGTCTTTATGGAGGACTCGCTCTTGGGATCTGGTTCGGAGTTCAGATGATTATCGCTGCTCGAGAGGCCGGAACCAATGAATACACGATCGGAACCATTGTTATTGTCTTCTGGTGTGTATCTGGCGCTGGTTTCTCTATAGGAGGTGCTGCCCCTCATTTTGAGGCCATTTCTGTTGCCAGAGCCACTGCGGCCAAAGTCTTCTCAATAATAGAGAGAAAACCAATTATTGACATTTCTTCCGAAAAGGGAATTCGACCCGAAGTGATGAAAGCGGACATCACTTTCAAAGACATTGAGTTTTCGTATCCCTCGCGACCAGAAATAAAAGTCTTAAACGGATTCTCTTTAGAGATAAAAAGCGGAGAAAGTGTTGCTCTCGTGGGTTCTTCTGGTTGTGGAAAATCAACTGTCGTTCAACTCATTCAACGCTTTTATGACGTCAATAATGGAAAGCTTTTGATTGACGGCAAAGACATCAGAGATTGGCATTTGGCCACTTTGAGACAAAGAATAGGAGTTGTCTCTCAAGAACCCACTCTTTTCGATACAACCATTTGGCAAAACATTGCTTTGGGATCTCATAACAAATATGTGGATCAAAAAGATATCGAGAGTGCGGCCAAAGAGGCCAATGCTTACGATTTTATTTCTTTATTACCGAAAAAATACGAAACATATGTCGGAAGTCAACAATTATCTGGTGGTCAGAAACAGAGAATAGCCATCGCCAGAGCTCTTATCAATAGTCCGAAAATCCTTCTTCTGGATGAGGCCACTTCGGCTCTTGATCTTCATTCGGAATCTATTGTTCAACAGGCGTTAGAAAGAGCTTCAAAGGGAAGAACAACTCTTATTGTGGCGCATCGTTTGTCAACAATTGTTAATTGCGATCGAATTGTATTCTTAGACAACGGAAGAGTCAAAGAAATGGGAACTCATTGCGAACTAATGGATAAAAAAGGATTTTATTATAATTTGGTTTTAAGACAACAAATGTCTGAACAAACTTATGGTTCAGAACCAGAAGAAGACACAATGCCCATCGATGAGATCATTCCTAATATTCCAGTTGATCCCGAAGACGATCTTCCAGATCCAGACAACGAACAATACGAAGAAGTGGTACTCAAAAAGTTTTCTCAAAGAAGACTTTGGAATCTCTTGTCTGAAGACAAATACTATGTATTTCTCGGACTTTTCTTATCTCTTCTCTACGGACTCATTGTTCCGATTTATGCCTATATTTTTGGTGCATTTGTCGAAGTATTCGCCACAACAGAAGATCCCGAAGAGATTTGGTTGAGATCTCATGTCTTTACTTATTATTATATTCTCATTGCTTTTGCCGTTGGATTTATTTCTGTCACTCAGGTCTCTAATCCTTTAATCCGATAATCCATTAATCGTTTAATCCTTAGATGACGGCATTGGGAGTGGCCGGAGAACGACTTACTCTTCGTTTGAGAAGAATGGCTTTTGAAGCCATTATGAGACAAGAAGTGGCCTTTTTTGACAGACCAGACAATAGCACAGGAGCTCTTTGCGCTCGTCTCTCTTCTGATGCGGCTAATGTCCAGGGAGTGAGTCTTCTGTCTGTCTTTGTCTTTGTCTAATCTCTTCTACTGTTAAGGCTTCGGGTTCTCGAATGGCAATAATACTTCAGGCGTTCTCTACTTTCGCCACTTCTGCTATTCTGGGATTCGCTTTGAATTGGCAGTTGTCTGCTGTGGCCTCTATTTTCATACCTTTTATTCTAATGGGATCAGCTATTAGTTCCAGTGTTGATAATTGGGAATTAAAGTCCAATAAACAATCTTTAGAGCGATCGACAAAGATTGCCGTCGAAGCCATTTCTGGGATCAGAACAGTTGCGGCTCTTCATCGGGAAAAACATTTTACGGATATTTTCAAAGAAATCGTTGAAACGAATGCGAAGTAAATATCAAACAATAATTCAAACAATAATTCAAAACTAATTATCATTTCAGAACTGCGCAGAAAAAGAGTGTTTTGAGAGCCTTTTCCCTTTCATTCGCTCTCTCTATTGTCTTCTTGTCTTATGCCGTTGTCTTCCTCTTTGGCGGATATTTGGCAGTTGGTCGTCAATTGGACAGTGGACATTTCTTCATTATCATCGAGACTCTGATCTACGGCTCAATGACTGTTGGCCAGAGTTCGGTATTTACTTCGGATTATAGGAAAGCGAAGATGGCTGCGGCCAATATCTTCCGATTAATTGACAGAAGAGTAAAGAATCAAATCAATGGAAGAGAAAGACCCGAACAATGCAGAGGAGAGATCAGTTTCCAAAGAGTCAGATTCGAATATCCCACGAGAAGAGAGGCCAAAGTACTCAGAGGTCTCTCTTTTGATGTGAGTCCAGGACAGACTGTGGCTCTGGTGGGAGCTTCTGGTTGTGGCAAATCCACGTGTATTCAACTGTTGGAGAAGTTCTATGACGTCATCGCAGGACAAATAGTAAACAAAAGAAAAATTTGAATTTGAATTTAATTGTTATCTCTTTGCAGTCATTGGACGGAAAAGATTTGAAATCTCTGGACACTCATTGGTTGAGAAGACAACTATCTTTAGTGAGTCAGGAGCCCGCGCTCTTCAGTCTTTCAATTGCCGAAAATATCTCTTATGGCGCTCGAGACGCAACTTTCGCTGATGTGGTGAGAGCCGCTCAACGCGCTAATGTCCACGAATTCATTGTTGGTCTTCCGCAACAATACGACACTCATGTTGGGGGGCGGGGACAACAGTTGAGTGGGGGTCAGAGACAGCGGTTGGCCATTGCAAGAGCTCTCGTGAGAAATCCACAAATTCTTCTTCTGGATGAGGCCACCTCTGCTTTGGACTCTCAGAGCGAGAAACTCGTGCAGGAGGCGTTGGAGGAGGCGTCCAAAGAGAGGACGTGTTTAGTGATTGCGCACAGATTGACGACAGTGAGGAATGCGGACAAAATAGTTGTTCTTCAAAGAGGACAGGCTGTGGAAGAGGGCAATCACGAGGAGCTGATGGCCAGAAAAGGCGTTTATCACGACTTGTATTCTTTGCAATTGAATTAATTTATTAAAAGTGTTTCTTTCGGTGACTTCTTAGCGCTTGTTTCGACTGAAATGCTCGCTCACATCCGGGCCATTCACAGCCAAACGGTTTCTCTCCAGTGTGCTATAGATGAGCGATAGTAGTAATGAACGATAGTATCGATCGAATCGAGACTTACTTTAAGCAAATGTTGTTTCAAATAATGATTTCTTCTGAATCTGGATTCGCAATCAGGCCATTGACATCTATAGAGAGAGATAATGAGAAACAACTCTATTATTATTCTTGTATTACTTGAAAGGTTTCTCTCCAGTGTGTATTTGTCGGTGTCTTCTTGTAATCCAATTGTAATGCGAAGAGAACTCACATCCGGGCCAATCACAGCCAAAAACCGGACAATTGTTGAAATGTTTCTATAAAAGAGATTATTGAGAGATATTAAGTGTTTATTTCCCTTTGATTACCGATCGATGGATTCTTAGCGTCTTTTTGGTCCTAAAGGCTGCCGAACAGTCCATTTGATCGCATTTAAAGGGAGGGTCCACACAATGAGTCGTCGAATGGTTTTTCAATTGTTTCGCACTTTTGAATGCCTTCAAACACGTGACGCACACCTGAGTCCTCTCTGCGTGCGTCCACTTGTGTTCTCTCAAGGCTTGTCTCGTTCTGGTCTTGTATTGGCATTGAGGACACGAGTACTGTTCCACTTCTGGCCTCTTCTTCTTCTTCTCGATTGTCTTCTTCTCCAAATGTGTCTTCAAATGTGTATTTAACGCTTCTTTTCCGACAAACCGTTTCTCGCATTTCAAACAATTGAAAGGTCGCGAACCCGTGTGATAGTTGTTGTGAGCCAAAAGACGACTCTTCCTATTGGTTGAAAACGAACAGCCAATCCAATCGCAGACCAATTGTCTTCTTGTTATCTTCTTCTTGTTTGTTGTCTTCTCTTCTAAAAGAGTTTTGTATTTCTCTTCCAATCGATTGAAAGTATTTTCGAGTTTTTGGTCTAAAATATGATTAAATTTATTTCGAATTGAATCCAAAAAGAACTTAAAAGCGGACAGAATTTCAATCAACTTCTTGGAGACAACGAGTTCTTCGCGAAGTCTTTGATTTTGGTCTTTGAGTTCATCGAAGACGTCGTTTATTGCAATCGAAACCGAATTTGAATTCATTTTATTTGAAAAATAAATAAACAAAACATAAATTACGTTTCATTAATAAATATTAAAAATAATGAAAAGTTTAAAAAACATTATTTATGTTTGTATTTGAAATGACACGTGATTTCACTTTTGCTTATTTTTCAAATCGTTTTCGTTTGACTTTTATTTGAATTTAATTTCAATTGATTTCAGTTTTGTTTTGGTTTTCAATAATTT
>JAQFZI010000838.1:0-12639 GCA_034695605.1 Eupelops occultus
TAACAGGTTTTGAAGGTATTGTCAGAACTTGTAATGACTGGCTTTTAAGTCACTACAAGTGTAGAAGTGAGGACTGGCTCTGAGTCTGAGGCGACTGACTGACGACCAGTTCACTACTCATTCAATGTTATCGACAATAAGGTTCAGAATTTACGTCCAAATAATTTTGTATAAAATTGTATCAAAAGATATCAGATTTTATTGAAGCGATTGGAGTCGTAATAGACGTCCTTTTATTGAAAAGGAGTGTCTTTTGTTTGTTTGATTGCCAGCAATAATAACAAGATTATAGTCTTTTTTTCAATACGTTGTCAAACAAACAAACAATTCATTCAACAATTTATTGCATTTGTTTTGATTAAACATTTAATTAGATTTGATTTCAAACAGTTTTGTCAATATTTGAGTCAAATCCGTTTCAATGAATTTGAATCACAACTCATTTCTGTTGTGATTGTATTCAAAACATAAACAATTGATTTTTAAATTCTTAATAAAATTAAATATGTCTTAATTTTCCACAAAATTAATTGAAATTCAATTTCAATAAAATTGTTTTTGTGGTTACTTTCGGTTACTTTCGGTTCAATTGATTAAAAATCTTTGAAATAATGACATTTGTGTTATGATCTCTATTTTTGTGCCATTCTTTGCATAAAAGTGCCTCAAATTAATTGATTAAATCAAATGTGAGTTTAATTTTCTTATTATTATATTATGAATTAAATTTCTTATATTTAATGAATTTGTTGACAGTATTCTTGAGCTAAAATTAAAAGTTGTTCAAAATGTTGATCGAATCTCAACCACAACAGTCGACAACTCCTCCGACACCACAATTAGGTTTATCTCAATCAATGTCTTCGCCTTCACCTCAGAGTACATATGTTGTGTTCGACAGATTGAAGAAAAGAGTGGAAGGATATAGACTTCATCACGAAATCAGTTTTGATAAAAATCAGAACACAATTGAAGCCCAAAACGTGAAAATGAAGACCGAAACCACTCGATTACAGCAACAGTTCTTAAACAACAATCAGAACAATACCACAAACAATAATAAATCAAAACAACAAAAATCTGTAAATTCTTCTGCGGCTCAAAGAAATGCAAATAAAAGAACTAATGCTTTGGCCAATAATTCGGACTCAAAGTGTGATTCGAGTGAATCTAAGCCAACAAAAGTTGCAAAAGTGGCCAATAATCGGAACTCAGCCAATAGTGCTGCCAAAGCATCGCAGTCTTCGCCAAATAACCAAACCTTTCGCAGTAATTGTGCGAAATTCACACCAAATCCTCAGTCGATCCAAATTGACGTCAAAATGAAGACATCAATGGAGAGCTCCAGTATTTCAAATGCAAATACTCAGCCATTAATGCATTCAAATCCATCCATTAATTCTATTCCCGAAATAAAGCGGGAAATCGATGACAACTCATACTTCCGGAGCGTAACCGTTGAGGCAATCCATGACTTCTTGAAAGATAATAGTTCTACGATTAATGGCTTTCCTCCGAATAACTTCGATTGTATTTCTGCCGATGATATTAAAGATTATATATTCAATGACTCTAATCTGGTTGAAGACGGTTTCGGTGCAGCCAATGATGGCTTCGGTGACGAGGATTTCATCAAAAAATTTCTCGAAGATATTAATGAATCGACTTTTAATGAAATCGGAAATTTGGGGCAACATTTGAACACAACATTTAATTCACAGCAACCGGTCGTTAATCACTCGAATAATATGATTAACGGCGAAAATAACACAAACAATGGTCTCAATTGTAATAATATTTCCATCAATTTATTAAATAATAATTTGAATATAAATTCGAACTCAAATAATATGATTATTAACACAAATGCCATGAATTCCAATAATTTTATCGCAAACTCAATGCAAACGCCAACCCATAATGAGATGACTTCCTATCATCCAATTCAGCCCAGACTTCAGCCGAATTTGATGTCAAACATTCCAAATCGTTCTACAATTCAGATAATGAATGCAAGCACTCAACCGATTGCCATCAATCATAACACTACCATTCGTTATGTGAACTCAGGGAATAGCCCATCACAAGTAGGAGCTCCTCAACAACTACTACTCCAACAAATGCCTGTTATGTCCCAACAGACGATAAACAACGCGGGAATGGCTTCAATACAATCACAACAAACATCACATCATTTAATACAACAAAATTCACAACAAATTCATTTACGAATACCGACCGGTCCTTCACAGCAGCGAATGGCAATGTTGTCAACTGTTCCCAAAACTGAAGACGTTTCCGTTCAGCTGTCAATACAAGTGCCGCAACAAACGACGCAAATGATGTCTAACACAACCACAGCTCAACCACAAGTGCAGCAAACTAATGCACAGTCTGTGGCGGCTGCGGCCAAACTCAAACAAATGGCACAACACGTGCAACAGAAGACCCACAGCCATCAGTGGGTTATAAACCATTCGAATCCAAACCTTAACCAAAATACAATTCAACCAATGAATCAACAAATGGCTCAACAAATGAGACCTCAAACCAACCAAACAGTGGTTTCAAATCAGCGAATAACAGCACAGACACAACAACAGAGACAACCGCAACAAGTGCTGAGTCCGGACACACAAAATGCAAACCAAAATCAAATGCATCCAAACCAGAATCAGACTTATTTCGCGTCACAAATGAATCAACAGATATATTGGCAGCACAACCAACACAACCAACAGCAGCAGCAACAACAACAAGCGAAGCAGCACAACCCTCAGCACAACCCACAACAAAGCCAACAGCAACATCACCCGCAACAACAAATACAACCACAACAGAGCCAAAGTCAAACACAACAGACATCTCCACAACAGTTATTACAACAAAACTTACAGCAAACTCAACAAAATTTTGCCAATTATTGGTCACATCCGTCACAAATGGGTGGACAGCCATCACAACCACCACAACAGCAACAAACGCAGCATTACTTTAATAATAATAATAATAGTAATAATTATAACTATTTTGGATAAAACCGTTTTATCGTTTATTTACATTTCAATAATAATCGGTATTTATATAAACAATAGTTATATTCCAAACATTTATTATTTACTTATTTTTTAACTTTAAATGCATTAAAACTTTTGTAAATAGACTTCGAATTATGAATTCGAAAATCAATTGATTGTATTTAATATCCATTTATTTGTAATTTTTATTGAATTTTCAATTGCTATGAAATATTGAATTATCCGGTTATTTAAGAGAATTTATCAATTATTTCATTTAATTTTATCAAATGATTTGATAAATTAAGCGACAAATAAATGCGGTTTAACTTCAACTTTGAATAAATGTTTTTAATTTGTTTTAAATATTATTGGCTTTTAATACAATTTATATTAAATTAATAATTGTTTAGAAAATTGTAATTAAAAGTGACTTAAAATGTAAACAATTGATTAAAAAATGACTTTCAATTAACAATCAGTCAGTGATGGGTACGACCAGAGTGTGGGGGTCTTTGTTGTCGTTCTGCGGCTCCCGAGGGAAGTTCTTCTAATGGTTTCGTCCATTTGATGAGTGTTTCGGGCGATCGGTATAAGAATATGAGTTTTGCGTAGAGATCTTCTTCCAATTCGAATTCTCGACTCTCGCGGACCAGATATATGTCGAGACATAACTGTAAGACGCGGTCAACGTTTGGCATTCGGGTATAAATCACTTTAAAAGACGACTCAGAGTTGAGGCCTCGAACCCAACGCGAGACCAAAAACACAAAAGTAGTGTAAATACCGATAATTCCATATCCGGAGAGAAAAGCGAGTAAACCAATGAATACTTTGTCGTTGAAGAGAACTATTGGCAAATATTCACAATTTTCGGCCAAAAGTAAGTCCTCTCTGAAGAATGTGTCCAAATTATTCATATATTGGGTCTGACAGGGGTCGTGCACTTCCCACCATGAAGTCTTTGAACTTGTATTTTCAAAATTACCCTTCTTCAGTAGAATTCCAACACTTCTATATCTAAAGGAATCGTTGGATTCTGCGCCTGATTTCTGTTTTTTGAACAATTGATTGACTACTTTAGGCTTTCCTTTTTCAGGAACTTTCAAATAATTGGGAAAAATAAACGGAAGAATCGCTGCTTCGGTCACTTCCTTTTCATCGGACAGCATATCAGCGATTTTCTCTCGAAGCATATAATCTTCGACTGGTCTTAACTTAATGGTACGTTCATTGGAAATGGTGACGTCCATGTCCTGAGACTTTTGTTGCTTTTTACGCGTCACATAAAACGTGAGTTTAACGGAAATACTTATGTTTTTATTCCTGAGATCCGTCTCTAATGACTTCTGAGACGGAGGACTAATACCCCAAATGGCAGTAGAATTTCCATTAAGGTTAACGAGAGTGACGTCCCCCTTATCATAACCAGAAATGAAAGTCTGCGCCACCGGATCCTTAACAAAGTCTTGGTTATTTCTAAGTTTATCCCAAAGGGGTCCACTTATTTCATTGACTGCATTTCCGGTTACACTCATACGAAAGATTGGTTGATATCCACCGAATTCTATTTCAAAAGAAGCGCCAACCGGTGGGTTAGTCGAACCGACCGCCCGACCCAATGCGAATAGGCCAAGGGGACCCCAAATCAAACCTTTAATAAAGAAATAAAATAAATGATTTCTAAATTAAATTAAGTGAAACAAACCGATTATGAGCACAACCCACGCCCCGCCCAAAAGGTATTTGAAGAATCTTCTCTTAGCTTTACCGCGAGGTTCTGGAAATTCTTCATCTAATTTGAGTTCACACTTGCGTTC
Source organism: Eupelops occultus (assembly GCA_034695605.1). NCBI lineage: Eukaryota > Metazoa > Arthropoda > Arachnida > Sarcoptiformes > Phenopelopidae > Eupelops > Eupelops occultus. The sequence goes on from JAQFZI010000838.1 coordinate 4,838, forward strand.
ATACAAATTGACAAAAATGTCTTCCATAAGAGACCATTCATCCAAAACCAAACTGGTGTCTGTCCAGATCCAGTCCATATACATACGCAGGTCATATAGGAATGGAATAATCATATATCTAATAATAAAAACAATTTCATCGATATTTTCCACAAAACAGAATAATGAATGACTGACCCTTTGAAAAGATACCAATTAATTAAATTATATTTTTTGCAGAAAGTGTTTCCCAAAATTCTTGTCGGATAACCACTTCTTATCTGATATGCAGACAATAAGAAGTAAATGCATTTAAAGATATAATACAACTTCGGCGGCCAATTCTCGAAGTGTGTGAACTGTCTGTTGAATTGATTGATTGATTGATTGATTGATTCAATTCTCAAAAATAAATGTTAAACAATGGAACAAACCTGTCGGTCATCGCCGGTAAAGCAAAAAAGAGCCACATATGGATTCCAAGTGTAAGAAGAATTTGAAAGACTAGTTTGCCCTTTATGTATTTCCTCAGATATATCGCTCTATCAATTATTATTAATGCGAATTGCAGTAAAAGTGTGATCAGGAATGGAATCGGAATCTTATTTTCCTCAAGAAATGAGGTGACGTCTTCAGTACTCGAATATCCGCTCTAATTATTAAATAAATTTAATATTAGAATCAAATAATTGATTCAATAAATCAAAACTCACTCCAAAAGCATAAAAACCAAAGACTAGAATAAAAAAGTTCATAAAATCACATAAAAACATAAGCGAATAGACGTCTCGAGTGATCCGATAGGGAGGGTGTAAAACACTATTGAAGAAGTGACTGAAAGGCTTCGTGAAACGGACCGCTCTATTATTTAAAAACAATATGTGTTTAATATAAATGGTTTGGAAATTAGTTTTGACTCACATTTTCTTTAGAGTCGCAACACTTATAACACTGAGAATAGCAGTAATTCCTTCCGATTCTTCTTTTGTGTCATCACTTGGACTCAATTCAGAGAACTGGTCGTCGGGATCTCTAAACAATAAATCTGTTTCTAAGTTTTCTTCATTATCTCCTTTGGCTTCACAAACGACAACAGTTTTAGACTGAAAACTGGTTTCTAATTGAGCCGAAGTTTTCTTTTCTTCTTTATCTTTATTGGACTTCTTCTCGGCCTTAACTTTTTCAGCTGTATTTTCAGCAGAAGACGTGGTTTGAGCCAAAGATAATGAGTTCTTTCTTTCGGCGTTTTCCATGAAAGCTGTGATTTCTGTTTCAGACAAATCCCAAAGACCTAAACTCTGAACGAATCAAAACAAAACTCAGAATTTTGTACTAATTTTTGATGGTTTCAAATATTATTTACTTTAAGCATAAATCTATGGAAAAATAGGACCAAAAGAAGTGCCAAATCAAACTTAGCGTAATTATCTTTCCTTTCGATTCCCATGATTCGTGGCACATAAAAGGGAGTGATATCTATTTTACCACTGGAGAGCCATGGCCAAAATTGGAATTGAAATATATATTTAATCACTACAATTAATTCAGTGTATGTGATGACAGTAATCCAAAATGCTTTTGATGGTCGCGGAACAGATAATGAGCCCCAAAGGAATGCAAAGAGTGGCAGAGGAAGTGATAAAACTGAAGCGGAACTAATTTGGTTGAGAACTATCACTATATAACACATAACTTCCGATCGCGAAAGGATTGCATAGAATATCGACCGAAAGAATCGCATATAAACGTTGGCCTTAAGGAACGCCGAGTCCTCCAAATCTGTTTCCACGGATAACATAACTCTTTGAAGACAAACAAATGTAAAGTAAATAATTAAATAAATTAAAGACTTCTTACTCTTCAGAAAGAACCGATTCTTTGGTGTCTTTTGCGACTTCATGTTTGGATCTTTTTTTGCGCTGCAACTCATCCATAGAGTCTATACTTTTGGCCTCTTTAGGGACCGTTGATTGTGATATCTTTGCCAGAGTTTTCTTTTTCCAATTAATATCCATAAAGTCATATCGGGAACCATTTGTATCTTCGATTTCGAAAATTCTTTTTAAATACCTTTTTTCGACAGATAATCTTCGGGCGACATATCTGTAATCCCTGGACAAAGAGTTGAACTTTGCGGTCATACTTATCAGAGCGCTGGCAATGAATTGGATTACTATTGATAACCAGTTCTTCATTTTTGTAAACAATGACTCTTTTCTGTGAGTATGAGCCTCTCCGTCGGCTTCTTCCTCCGCTTCGAGTTCATCGCCCGAATCTTTTTCAAAGGGTTTTGAAGACTCTTTTCTTTCAATGGGAAGACTAGAAGGTCGAGAACTAATGGGTGTGGAGGGCACTGTTGTGTAAGTGGTGCGTCTGGAAGCATCTGGATCTGTACGCTCTCTATCTAATGAAACTATGGCTGAGTCTTTGCTGGATTCTCCGATATCTGTGGTTGTTTCGGCGGAAACTATTGTGGCCTCAGTTTCTTCGATCTCTCCTTTCATTAATTTGGCGCAAAACTAATTTTTTCGGAAAAAAATATTTTATGAAATATTTTAAACAAAAACAAAAAACTGGAAATAATATGAGACTGACTGCAGTGAATCCATGAACTTTTGCGATTTTTCTCATTTCATCGCCTTCTGGATCGGGAATAAGTGATTTTCTCGGCTTTTCATTCAAATCGACGATTTCTGATTCGGTTTCGTCGAACATATAATAACCTCCCGAACGGACAGCTATTTATACAAACAATCAATTAATGATTTCAAAGAAAAAAAATCATTGAAATGGGAAAACATTTCTATTAAATTGTAATCAAATGGAAAGTGCGTTAATAGTAAGGAAAGTGCGAAATGTGTTTTGCAAAGTTTCGCAATTACATGAACCGTGAGATCGAGTCGAAGCCTTTCTCTTAAATGAATGGACTCGAGAGGGAGTCTCGCGAACCACTCTCTGAGGTATTTGTGTTCGAGTAGAAGATTGAAACACTGAAGAAGCGTCTGAACGGCCTTCAGCGGTAGCCGCTGACACCCGAAGGCCAGTGAAAAGAGAACCCATATTAGGATATGGGACAGGAGTTGGGGTAGGAGTAGGAGAAAACACAGGAAAGGAATCTTCTTCAACAGAAGAGCTCGATTTGAAACTAAATGAGGGAAAGGTAACACTCGAACTACGAGCGTCTATAGACCGGATTGGGGCCACTTTATAGACCTCCAAATAACCCGGTTGTGCAGACATTGCCGATTGAGGAGATACTATTGTTGGCAAAGAGGGAGTCGGGGAATAGACAGTCGGCAATGTGTGGGAAAGGGGTTCTTCTGTTTCGGGAGTATGAGTGAGGGAACCCTCAGCTGTAGAATAAGGAGAGACATCGTAGTCGTAGTCTTCTGTCAAATCCCAATTCAGAGATAATCTCAGTTATCATAAAATTATTAATAATATTATATCAAAAACACATCAAATAATTGAAAATAAGTCGAATGAAAGCAATGTTTAAGATAATAGTAAATGAAACAAAAATTACCCTGTTTATGAGACTTTATACTCTTGGCCTTATCGGCGAACATTTTCTGTTGCGCTGCTTTTATTCTATCCATTTTCTGTTTAATCTTTTCCATGACTTCCTTTTCCGCCTGTTCCTGATCTGCAACTTCTTTGGCCTGTATTTCATGAATGAGTTCGGCCCCTCTGGAGGCCAAGACTTGTTGGGCTCTAATTTCTCTGATTAAGTGATTGAAATAATAGCTGCAAAATATTCTCTTTTGTATTATAAGAAAAGCGAAACAAATTCCATCCCAAAGAAGACCGGCCTCATCATAGGGTGCATTACATGTTCCAGAAGTCGGAGCGCTATTGGTTTCGATTTGAGATTTGCCTAAACAGGCTATACCAAGCAATTGGACGACCCAACAGAAGTTAGCGTAAAGGGCTGTTATGTAAACACAACCGACAATCTGTAAGAAAAACAAATAAATTCCATAAAATTTTACTTAATTTTAATGAATACTTGAAGAACAGCTTTGATCAGAATAACAGCTGATGTGTAGGCGATTATTGTCTTCCAGAGTCGGAACACCACTTCAATTGGTTTCAAATAGAATTCATTTCCATTCCATAAAAATATAAAACATCCCAAAACATATCCCAATGCGAAAAGGCTGACCCGAGTGGTGCCGGCCAGGAAGACTACCGCTAATGTTATCCAAAAGAAGCAGAAGAAGAACATTGACTTAATTGAGTCGAGTATTGTATTCCCAAACGCGAAGAAGTCGGGAACTTTTGGGTTATGCAAAGGATTGGTATCTAAATGGGCCTCAATATTACTGCCCCCCAAATATGTCTCACTTTTTTCGAGTCTAAAGTTTATGAGTTGACGACAAGACAATAGAAGAATAAAAAAGTCCAAGTACAGTTTGTTCACTTCCAATGGATTTCTAAAATCAGGTAAAAATAGCCAATCCCTGAGTTTTTCACTGAGGCTCTCCCATGGATAGTCAATGCACAGACCGGGAGGTATTCCAAGGCACAGAAGGTATTGAAGAGGCAATATTATCACTAGGAAGCCAACAAAATAAGGCCAAACCCTTTCAATTGTGTGGCGATTCATCAAAACAAGAAATAAGAGCCAAAAAGAGTACAAAACACTGAATAAATCATTTCGGGATCCGATAGAAATGGTTAAAAGTATGAAACATATTTCGACACCAAATTTATAAAAACAGTAATTTATCAAAAACATGATTAAGCCTTTAAAGTCACGGTCAGCATCTTTGCGGCTCACACCACAAAACACAACCCCAGGAGGCGGTGCCTTTCCGTTACTTTTTATTCGATGCAAATTCTGATATATTATGACAACAGTCCTCAGGACAAGAATCAAAATGAGAACAACGTATACCTATCAATAAAAACAAAATCTATTGATTGAAAACTTCAAAAATCGATTGAATGAAACTCACAATAATATAACTGAAAATATTGTCTGTCTTTTTGAATCCAATGTAAACTCTATTATCAACTGTTGAATTGAATGGATAGTCATTTTTAATTGCAGTTCCATTTTCATCCTTTTTAGGGACAGAATGAGTAAATTATAAGAATTTTAAGCAAATTAAATAAAATTACATAATTTTGAGTGCAATTTGTGGCCCAAACTATCTGTTGTGCGAATTGTAATTGAAATAACATTTTGACAATAATGAGAATCCCGGCCCACACTCCCAATAAATGAGAAATAATTCCTTCCAATTGAGTGAAAGGCATCGCCAGAACTAAAAGTACTACAAATACTGTGTTCATCGCTGAGATCTAAATTAAATAATTGTTTCTCTCATTAGTTATAAATTGAAAGCAATCAATACATACGTCAGCGATAGAAACGAATACAGCACTGAATAAAACGGCTTTAATTATGTGTAATTCTAAAAGTCTCCAGATCACTATGAAAATCATATCAACTTTGGGTTCGAGTTTATTCCACAAAAGTTCAATCAGTTCTTTGATTTCATCTAAACTGGACTTATATTCGACATTTTGTTCTTCTTTCGAATCAGGTCTCGACAGGACTCGATTCGAATCTTCTTTGACAGGACTCGAAATTTTTTGACATTTAGCGGGTGAGGACTGATTGGGAGTAGCGAACGAAGAACTACTCGAAGCTTTGTTCTCATCTGAATTGTTATTCGACTTTTTATTCATAGATTTAACGGTATTAGGAGTGGAGGTGTCGTTTGAAGACTCGCTTTGAACTTCTATTTCTAATTTTATTTCATTTGCATCGTTGGGATTGTTCTGAGTCGGAGATTCTGTAGTCACAGATTGTGAGGTTGTGCTCGTTGGGGATGTCGTCGACAATTGCTTCTCAAAGTTACTGAATTCCAGAAAACTTTTATGAAGGAAATGAACCTGGATTATGGTTATTATAAGGAAGAATGTCGGGGTAAATAGTTCTTTGAAGAGAATCCAAGCATCATGGTCATACACCTGAAGACCTAAATCTGCCTGACTTTTGGATTAAATCAAAATACATTAAAAAATAATAAATTTGTTAAACAATTGTTTGATTTTAAAGAACTCAAAAGAAAAGTAAGTTTTAAACAAAATAATATTGAATTCAATGTAGACTTACAGCTCTTTATTGATTCTTAAGTAGTCGTTCCAATATTCGGGAAATTTATTGAATTGATAGGTATATATTGCGATCAATATAATCATTGAATAGATTATAACAATTAACCAAAAAGTATACATAAAACGCCTCCAAATTGAAAACGAGAGCTAAATATTTGAATTTTTTAAGGAACTAATGATAAGGACTAAAAGATAAATGAGTCAGACCTGAAAGGCAAGAATGAATGTTAAGAATAGAGCCATATATATGACCCGATATAAGACCACTCGGTCGCCACTGAGTGACATAACCATAAGCATTGAGGCTACGATCCATATCCAGTATTTAATCAAAAAGTCTTTGAGTAAATCAACGATCCATTGAACGGCAGGACTCTGATGTGTGCCAGTAGTAGTGGCCAGACTCATTTGTCTTCGTAAATCATGCCGAGGACCTCCCGATTGTCCTGTGCCATAACTAATATTGAAAGGTTGGAGCATAACTCCCTGAGCAAAACGCTTTCTTTTTTCAGTTTCTCTGTCCTCTAAATACTGTCTGAGAGTAATCCAAAACATAAGAGTATAGAGAATCTAATTAAACAAAAATCAATTAATTTTCAATATTTTTCTATATTTAGAAGAAATACTTTAATAAATAAGGGCTGATATGAGAGTTCGTAATATTTTTTGAAACCAATTTCATTCATAGAAACGGTTCCGACATTTGACGGCAGTTCTTCGTCCGTCAGATTAAGACTATAAATATATTGGCCAATAAGAAGAAGCAAAGCAAACAATACTAGTGCTGGCGATGACTTTAGACACGCCTGACGTGAGTTCGGAATCATCCATATTATGCACGACCACAATAATAATATGAAAGATAACCTGTTTATAGTGGGTTAACAAACAGTGCTGGTCATATATCGGGCTATATAATCGAAATAAAGTATATTTACCATGAATGATATGTAATGGACCAGGTCTATTATATAATTAGATTTATTATTAGATTGAGAGACAATTATGAGATATCATACCATCATCATAATAAGTGTTCCCACATAACTTCCTCTTTTGATTAATTTAATTAACTGCACAAAAGGCGAGACATGAGGTGCGCCACTTTCAGCGCCCATCGGACCCACTGGACTGATGGGAGATTCTGGCCTACTGGCACTGGGTCCAATCGCACCTGAGATGCTCGAATAGTTGCTTACTTCGGGTTCGGGCTTCCATATAATACTTCCGTTAGAATCAATTTCAAGGCCAGTCTTAGGAATTCCGGAAAGTTTTAATCGATCGGAAGTGTTGTAATATTTTCCGGTTTTATCGTCACTTAAGAGCTGTTTTGTTGGTTTGAAAATACATTAAAACAATAATAAGTATTAACTTTTAATTTACAAATGGGTTACAAAAACATTAATGCAATCAAACTATTTGTCAGACAATCAAAAGACTAATCATTACAATCATTACAAACCATAATTAAAATACAAGCAATGGATTAGTTTAGAAAATAGATTTATTGGAAAAAAGGAAAGGAAGGAATAGACTCAGAACAATAAAATTCCGTATATGATGACAAATGGGACAGCCCTTTTATTTCAAATGTTTTAATAATAGAAAACTAGGGTTTAAGTTATGTTTGAAATCATCGAAGAATTTTCATTTTCATCTAGGATTCTAAATAAACTTTGCAATGATATATA
>JAQFZI010000839.1:0-12638 GCA_034695605.1 Eupelops occultus
AGGGAACCGAATGTATTTATGGCTGTTATGTTCATTCGGCTATTCTGCCCACTTTCCACCGCCGGTGCTATTGGCTCTTGCAAGTAAGCATCACATTTTTGAACAGTTATTACTTATTTTTTGTGATTTATGACTCCCTTTGGAGGAGAAGTGCCACCATTTCTTTGTCTCGATAACTTTGTTTTGTCGAAAATTTACATTGCTAATTTAATATCTTGATAATTGTTTGCTTATATTTTTGTATATATTCAGTTCAAATTATATTTTAATATCATTTTTGTCTATCCCTTCCCTCCCTTTCCGCATTGTCTTTATTGAAAATTACTGTTTTATTTTGAAAATACTCTTTTTTGTTACATTTTTCACCTTTTTATGGAAGTATTCGAAACTGTATTATCGAAAGTGGAATTAATTTAATGTACTATAATTGTCGGCTTGTTTTTCGCTGAAAGAGTGCAAGATTAATGTTACTCTTGCAGAATATTATACAAAATTATAGTGCATTAGATCTGAATTACTTTTTTTATGATCTCTGATTAACTGATGCGTTAAAAATGAATTGAGCATGTACCTGTCCTTTATATAATTTATTTAATGCTCTATGTCAAACTCTAATTATATGGTTTGTATCATGCTCATAGCCTGGATAAATTGAATAGTTATGTAACCAAGTCTTTGCAAAGGCGTTGAAAAATGATTTTCAAAAATCTTTTTGTTATTCAATATGAAAATAGAGGCGAAAATACAGTTTTGGGCCTCACTTTTGATTATTATTAATGCCTTCTTTAGACAGTAAACAGAACTGACTCTAATTCTAAGCTATTATGTTCAGGATCAGTTGAAAAATGTGAGCTTAGAGTTTGTTAAATTTGTCGCATTTTTATGTTATTATCATTAAATTGAACGGTTCTTTTGCTAACAATATTGTAAAATCGATAAACCGGATCAGTGTAGCTGTCAATCAAGTTTAATTTTTAATGTCACCTTGCTAATATTGTTTATATTAGTTATATTATGTCAGACTCGTCAGCACACCATCCATGACGTCCAAATATATTAGGGATGTAACCAAAAAACTAATCGATTGAATAATCAATTTTTGCAATTAGAGTGAAGCCCACGAGAAAAAGAATCTTGATTAAAATAACGATTATGATTAACATAACTCACTCTGTTCTAGGATACTTTCTATGCAATACAAGTTAGCTAAAATGTTAATTAAATGAAGCCATCACATATTTCTGTTTCGGAAGCCATAATCATATTTTAATTTAAGTATTAAATTAAAGTGAGTTAAACAAAAATATGAGCTCAGAATAACATTGCTCAACACAGAATTGCACAGCACAACACAGAATACTTGAAACTTATTCATATATGAATGAACTCAGTCTTCACACATACATATCCTTTATTTGGGAATTAAATTTGCTTTTATATTTCCCTTGGTATTTGTCCTAGTTTATTATACTATTCGTAGGTCTATTGTCCTTCAAAATTAGTTTAAAAGCTATATTTTCTTTATTATTCTGTATTCTTGTCTTTTATTCTGTGCTTAGTCTTCAAATTTTTATATTTATTTGATTTCTTTTTATAGCTTTAGTCGCGATTCAAAGAATAAATAAATAAATAAATGATTGAATGCTTTAATTTAAAATTCAAATATTGTTTTTAGGAGTTGTTTCTGACGACTATTGTTAGCTTTTTATGTCATTTTCATTGTCTTCAAAATACGTTTATTTTATTTTATATTATTTTTTCTAAAATTCTTCCTTCAACTTACGAATCGATGGATTTATGGCTAAAATTCCTGAATTGAATTGAAAAACAATACAAATATTTTATGAATGTATTATTTGATAACATTTTGACCTTTGCTTCTATTGTGAAATGCAAACAATTCTCATCCGACACAAAAATCTGCTTCAGATATTATGTTATATAACGAAATTGCATTAAATATTCATATATTAATCCCATATATAATAGCGATGAGAATCTATGAAAGCATATAATTATTAAACATATTTATAGCGCTTTTTTCTAATAAAATACATAAATATTAACACAATTTTTATGAATCGATTTCTTCGATATTATGTTTATTATTAAAAGATGTTTGAAAACACTTATAATTAATATATTTATGATTATATCCAATGTTATCGTAAATCAAATATTGTTTTATTTGTTTTGGTTATTCTGTTCTTACATTCTTTGTCTTTCAATTTGGCACAGAATCCGGACATAGTTTTGGTTCATTATCTCAACGTTCCCTATAGTGATGACAATAAAGTGATTAGTCCTGCACTCAATTATTTTGCCGATAATAAGAAGGAATGGACTAAAGACGAGCTCATCTCTGAACTTAAGCCTATGTGTGAGTATTATGTGTGTGTGTGTTATATAATGCCATTAGAGGACAGAATAATTAAACCCTCTCTTTAAAAAACAAGTCTCGAACTCAATTAGTTATTATTAATGAATGGAAATGAGATTTCAGTTCTTTTTAGGTTTTAATTCGTGATTTTAATCAATAATTAGTGAATAATTAGAATAGTTTTCCGTCAAATCCTTTCTGAAATTTAGAAAAATATTTTAGACTTTTATTGATTTTAAGCGAATAGAGTCTGATATGTGTCTAATAATGTTATTCCTGACCCAGTTTTTAGTGAGAATGAACCCGATCTCAACAATGAGTTGGAGAAGAGCACAGTTGAGACCATCGAAGCCATTGTTCAGCAGCTGATGGTTAAGCAAAGGGCTAAAGTTAAGGCTTTAGAGGACGCGTCCGACGGGGGTATTAACGCCAAAGCGCTGACTGTCGTGAATGCCATAACGAATAGCACCAGAGAAGCGAATAAACAGCAAAACAACAATAAATCCAATTCTGGGTCGCAGTCAAAATGTAAACCGACGTCAATACCATCAGTGGTTAACAAACGTGAGCTTCAGTTGGGACTTATTTCGAGCGCCGCCCAAAACGCCAACACAAAGACAGATAATAACCCATCAAAACAGTTGTCATCTCAGGTCTGAACAATGGATTCTTGTGTCATAGAATTATTGATTTTTTATTCTGTGCTATAACTAAGCTTTTGTTCGTTTAGCGTTACTATTGTCTCAATTTTTCAATTGATTGAATTCTTTATATATATTCTGGTTTTCCGTCAGTGACGGCCAGACCACTCACAGCGGGTTATTCAATATATATTAAAAATGAATTTAGCTTTTGTTGTGATTTCGTTGCGCCAAATGATGTCTTTATAGCCGACAAAGAGCTCAGACTATTATGAAATATGAACAAAATTTCCGACCTTTTGATACCAAATAAAAGCAGAAATTTTTGTCGGAATTCCTGAGTTTTTATATCGATTTTTCTCTTATTTTGTTTGAATTCAAAATTCAAAGAATTTTTGCGATAATTAATGGCTTTTGAACTCATTTGTGCTCCAATAGGGAACTGTCCAATTGTTACAATTGGCAAACTCTGGTCAGACAGCCATAAGGACCACAAATGCGAACACATCCCAGTCTAGTCAGTCGACGCCCACATCTCTTATATTCAATTTATCTCAATTTCAATCGGGTTCTGGTCTTCTAATTCTAAACTCGCCGACAACTCATCAGCAAAACCAGAGGCCAAACGATACATCACAACAGCTGACCGCTCCGTTAACACTACTGTATGGCAGACCCCAAACCTCTGCCAATAGTGTTGAGACGACTTCCATTCCAAATGTGATCTGTTCTACCAATAAATCTCTTAACACAATGTCTTCTACACAACAAAAACTAAATGGCAATGAAATAAATATAGACTCAGCACAAAACACAGTACATCCATCGGCGGCTAACAGTTTGGAAAGCCGTTTGAATCAATTAAATCATTTGAATTCAATAAATCTGTTAAACAGTCAGAATCTGAATAACATTCAGATTAAAAAAGAGTTCGAAATTAATGGCAATTTCATCAACAGTTCCAGTGATAGCGAAAACTCCGATGAGATTACAAATGAAAATAATAGGAATTGTGTCGAAAGCTCTGGTAATTCTTGAGAACACTAGTCATTAATCAACTCTTGAAAAAAACGTCTGAGTCTTAACTTAAGAGTTGTTTTTCCTCTCATTTCTTCTGCTTTTAGGCCAAAACTATTCGGAAGAATCAATGATTGTAAACAGCAATCCTTCAACTCCGGAACACATGAAGAGCACAGCCATCCTGAGGGGTGACCAGACCAGTAGCGGCGTAGACCTAAACTGCAATCCACTAAATCATTCCCAACCACAACAACTGTCGCTCACACATAATCATAATTTCAATTATAATCAATATTTCAATAATAATGTGAATAACAATAACACAAACATTAATAATAGAAACCAAACGAATGTCAATCAGACAAACACCGGTCTAATGAACTACGAGATGGACGCCAATGACCTCAACCCCATGGACTTCATCGACAATGACATCCCGACCCCAGACGAAACTCTCTTCAATTTGGATACGTTCGACATTTTGGGTGATATCGACAATTTGGACGACTTGTCCCAATCGAACGCCTCAAACAACTACCGAACCGCTAATTTAAATCAAATTAAGACAATTAAATCAGAATCTTCCGCAACAATTAGCTCAGCACAAGATTACAGGGAAATAACGGCCACCATTACGGACTTCTCACCCGAATGGTGTTATCCTGAAGGTAGGCCTTCTCTCTATTCGTATCACAATTTCATTATTGTATGAATCCCTTTACTGATAAGAAATGTTAGATGAAATCGATATTAGCTTTCATTACGTTTTCCTCAAAATTGAATATATTTTTCCTCTATTTTTGAAATTTTTTATCTCAAATCCGATATTTTCTTTCACTTCGTTTTAAATGTCTTTTTATCCTATTTTTGGACATTTTTTCTCATTTAATACTAAAATTGATTCTGATTTTGACGTACGAAAGCCCAGAATCATTTGAAAAAAGGCAGGAATTGATCTAAAACTCTTTTATAGGCTTTCCATTAGAAATGACAACAAAAATAATGGAAGAAATTTATTTTTTATTACTTCAAACAAATCTCTGAATATATTTGAATAAATTTAAATAAAAATAATGAAAATAATTTCGATTTGTTTTTTTTCCATTGAATTTTCAATTGAAAGAGACTTTAATTTAATTATTTTTTTGGTTTCTTTTGTATTTGAAGTCGACTTTTCGGTCCAATTCCTTAATTGTTTGTTTGCTTTTAGGGGGTATCAAAGTGTTAGTGGCCGGTCCTTTCTTCAACACAGCCTACCGCTATACCATTCTGTTCGATGGTGTGTCGGTAACCACACATGTTGTACAGAACGGTTTGCTCCGGTGTTATAGTCCCGAACACGAGCCAGGATTCGTGACTTTACAGGTGGCCTGTGATGGGGTTGTTATCTCAAATTCGGTGATTTTTGAATATCGGGATCATCCGACAGTTCCCGTTCAGAAAACTGAAGACTACTTCTCCGTCGACGGTATGTCTCATTTTTATTGAGAAAATAAGAATAAAAGCCTTAAAAATAGAATAATTTCCAAGAATTTGACTCAAATTTCTTATTTTAAAACTAATTATAATTTATTTTTAAACAAAAACATAGAAAACATATTCAAGTTTTCACTGTTAGAACGGTTCGAGTTATTAGAATCTCGTTTATCTCAATGTTCATCAAAACGTGGTCTTACGGTATGTCTTAAATTACAAATCAATACTTTCATTAGAATCGAAGGCCAAACATATCAATCATTTTTTTACGAAACAAATTGTTTTTATTGATTTCAAAGGGTATGGAATCTACAAAACACTTCACTAATTTTGAAGACCGTTTGGTTCAGATGTGCACAGATATGTCTGGCTGTTCGTGGCTGCCCTGCGACGAGTCATCACTAACTACTCAGTCGCTGCGCTCCGGACTATCAAATAAAGACATGTCTTTAATCCATTTGACGGCAGCTCTCAATTACTATAAACTAATCCAATGTCTACTTAAATGGCGTAAAGAGAATCCGTCGCTAATACTAGAGCTAGAAATCGATGCCTTTTCCTGTGATGACAATGAGTGCACACCATTAATGTGGTCGTGTGCTAAGGGCCATTATGAGTCGGCATTAGTCCTCTATAGATGGAACCGGGCGGCCATCAATTTATGCAACAAAGCCGGCGACTCTCCATTACAGTTGGCCCGAAGACGGGGTCACAAACGACTTGTCGATGAGATCGAGCGCCTGGAGACACAATCGTCAACCCCCAGATCGCACAATTCATTTGATTCTCAATCGACTGATAGTAGCTCTGGTTTTGTGAATGGCTTTCGAATACCGCGCAAAACCAGTCTCGATATCTCCTTATCGGTCACCAAAACGACCAAAAGTGTCAGTCCGTCGACTGTAAAACGTGGCTCAGCGTGTCTTCAGCACGGGTTCAGTGCGTTCCCAAAACTAGTCAAATGTTTTTCGGCCGATTCCTCCCTCACTAATGCTGTGAATGTAAGTCGTTTTTAGTTTGACCGCCGATTATTGACCGCCAATTATCCCCTTTTAGGACCAAATGACTAATGAGTCGACATTTTTGTCTTCGTGTATATCAGATGACAGCGAAGACGAGTTGGAAATGTCGACATCAGGTTCGACAAATGGTCTGTCCTCTAGTCATAGAGACTCAATTGGTAGCTGTGATATAATTATGGACTGCAATGGCTCCGAGTCGTCACGTGTTTTAACTTTGGCCGAACACATCATCGCAGCGATGCCCGACAGAATCAAAGTAAAAGACATGCCTTCCCTTAATTCCAAACAAATTCTAATTATTAATTTGAAGGCGGCGTCGATCGCATCCCTTCCCGATGAAGACTTCGAAGATGACGACTATGAAGACAACGAGACTTCCGGTGAAGACTTGAATGAATTACCGGAATGCGAGTCTCATCAGAACAGGAGCCAAATTGGAGACACTTTTTGTAACTTTTCATTTGAAATATCGGATAACTATAGCTATAGAGAGACAAACACTCCGAGCAATTCATCGCCGGCCAGTTCCTCTTGTCTGCACAGTCCCAGTTCCTTTCAATTGGACAGTCCGTCGCCGCCGCCGACAGCAGCGGACTTCTGCGAGTTTTTTCAGGCTTCGGGAAAGATAACCAAAGAGTTGGGAGATCTGACCCTCACTGACAAAGAACAGCGGGAACTCTATGAAGCGGCAAAAGTTATTCAAAAGGCCTACCGTTCCTATAAAGGTGTGTAAAAGCGATATTTATTATCATTTTATTGAAATTTGTATTTCATTCGACCTATAATTAGGCCGAAAACGATTGGAAGAGCAGAGCAAAGGGTGTGGCGATAAAGACAAGGAGAGAGTGGCCGCTATACTCATTCAGAGTTATTATCGGCGATACAAACAATACATTTATTACAAACAGATGACAAAAGCGGCACAAGTTATACAAAACCAGTACCGAAATTATTGCGAACACAAAAGGTTTAAGAAGTCATTCAATGATAAATCGGTATATTCTGTGGTATCGACTGATGGCTCAGTCAACTCTTCTGTTGTCAACGGTTTTATTTGTAACTATACTTCTGATTGCGATCAAATCCAATGCAAAAATTCCAGAGAAGGCACGCCTTTCAGTGGTCTTAAGTCAGTATTAAATTAAACACTCAATTAATTAATATTCTAATTAATTGGCTTTTGTGTCGATCATCTCCGATAGGCGTACCTATTCTCAGAGGCGCCGAAATCAGGCGGCCCGCAAAATACAGCAGTTTATGAGGCAATCAAAAAACAAGTATGTATTCTGACCTTCGCTCAGAGACTCACTTTAATTAATTAATTATTTATTTTAGTTTTGGTATTAATTAATTGTTGTATTAATTTGCTATTCATTTAGCGACGCATTACTTATGTGTTTCTCAATATTTGTTTTGATCTCTTATTAATTGATATGTTTTTAACTGAAGACTAACTCTGAAACTGTTTTTTCTCTCTTTCTTTCCCTAAACTTTCGCTTAAATTAATCCAAACACTAATCACACGAAAAGTATTTGGGATTTTAGTTTACATAATAATGTGGTAAGTCTTTCATCCAAACCCTTACAGCGCTGCATTTTTCTCTTATTAACCTTGGCTTTCCTCTAATAACCGATTGATAGGCCACCCACGCCAGCACACAATCAGTCCTTACCTTTGCTTTGGAAAGTAGTTATTCTTATGCAATATCTGATAGAAAATATTATATTAATTATTCAGAGATTAGAATCGATTTGTGACAAAATTAGAAATTTTGTCTCGAATTAGAGGGACGGGTGTGTTATATAATGTAATTCCCTAAGCCCTGAGCGCGCACCTAATTGGAGAAAAAGTCAGTCCTTTCATTAATGCCTTTACATTTGGCTTATTATTAATTGTCATTCGCTTTGAAATAAGTCTAATATTAATAAAGAAATCATTTCTTATTTTGATATATGAGTCCATTATATGACAATTAATTCTAAGAATCACTTGAATTGTAGTTTTCAGTTAATTGAAAGCCTCTTTTCGTCTGTCTGTCCACAGATTACAGAGAGAACGTGCTTTAGCTGCAGAAGAAGGGAATCCAACACAAGAAGTGCTTTCCATAAGAGCTCAAACACAACAATCTATTGATAAATAGAGGAATAAAAGGAGGAAAAGGCAGTTTCAATGGATTGTTGTTCTATCGATTTTACCCATTAATCTGATGGACAGCCGTCTGGAGAGCGGTGTCTATTCAGTCAGTTCTATGAGATTCTCAACAATCGATTTGAGCCAATATTTTGTGTTTTATTCACCACTTTTTGGAGTCTATTTTGTCTGACAAACAGATTATTGAAATCAAATCAAAGCAATTAATAAATTGTTTGATTTATTCCTCAAATCGTTGTGTAATTGACCCGAAAATAACACAATATTTTTGGCGATTCTCTGCCCTTAACTTAAAACATAAGACAATTCTTATCTTAAAAGTTATTGCATTTTAAAGGCATTTGTTATAAGAATATTATTAATAATCGACTGTTTGTTATATTTTTTACTTTATTTTGTTAATAATTTATTTATTATTTTTTGATTTTGATTTATGTGAAGCTGTGATACAAATCGAGTAACTTTTAGTTTAATATATTTTCCTTTTTAGTTGTTTTTAATCTTAAATTAATTATGTTTTTAAATATCTGCTGAAGTGACCCATCGTTTCGATGTTTGTATTCAATTGATTCTGTATTTAAGACTTAAAAATCAATGTTTCAAAGGAAGGGTTGGAAAGAATGCGATTCATTTAATGAATTGAATACAGTATTCATTTAAATAAAGGTTTGATTTATTTGTTTTGTTATTTAATTTAAATTAATTTAATTTAAAAGTTGTTTAAAAAGTAATTTTATTTGAAAATTGTATCGAAATTATTGTTAAATTGAATTTATTGGTGGAGTACGGGCTAAGTCCGGAGCTATTAACTGATTTTCATCTAATTTAATGATTTGTTTGTTGAACGAAAAGGTTATAAATTGTTTTTGTTAACGATTTTGCATTTCTATTCTGAGTCGTTTTGATTCTGATTCGCTTTTGGCTCTTATTTGAAATGTTTTTATTGATTTTTTGGCCCAAAAATTGTTATACAAATTTTGAAATGCATTTTATGGTTGAAAAACATATATAAAAAACTAAACCAAAAGTGAATTATTATTTTTTAAAGGAATGACTTTTCATTTCAATGAATGAAATAAATTTTTATTTCAGTTTGTTATTAATTATAATTAATGTTTGTTTGGATCGCAAAATGATTTCATTATTTATTATTAAAAATCCATTTGAAAAGAAACATAATTTCTATAAATAATATAAAATATGTATTGAAAACCATTTGTCTATTCATTATATTTATCATTGATTTTCATTTTTTGCTTCATTTTTTCGGTCATTTATTTCTATTTTAATTAAAACGATAATTAAAATACAATTAATTTATTATTTTAATTATTGTTTTAATGGTTTAATTAAGTATTAATTTTGTGCCAATTGATCCTTCATTAGTAAATTTTCTCCTCGATTACATTTGACGAAAAGCACAGGTATTTTAATATTGAATTTTTTCCGATTGAAAGTTTGAAATTCTATTAAAACATTTCATTAAAAATGATTTCCAAAACATCTCTTAAAGTAAATCCTAAGAAATACTTTCTATTCATTAATTAAATGATTATTTGAGACCAAAAGTTGACAAATATTTCCCAAAAAAACTAATTGTAAATAATATTTCTCTTTGAATGGATTTTTCTCTTATTTTTATTCTTCTTCTCTCAAAGTGTGATAAAAACATTTAAAACTATATTTAATTAAAATCTTTATTCAGAAAAAAACTCAAAGCATTTAAAAATAATTTCAAACTATTTCTGAGACAAGAATTTCAATGAAAATACAAACAAAACTGAATATAAAATGAATGAAAATATTTTTATTTTAGTCATTCATCTAATTATAAAACTAATTAATTAAATAACTGTTAATTGAGTTATACTTTTCTCTAATCTTTCAAAAAAAATAAAATTTTAAATTAAAAATAATTTCTATTAATTACTATAAAAATGCGAAAGAATTTATGGGTTTTTGTGACAAATATAACGAAAGATCTCTTAATTAAATTGTTATTCAAAGAATTTAAATATTTTTGAATCAATTATTAATGAATATTAATAATTCTTAATTCATAGTTCTTAAAGTGTTCAGGGTTATAGTACAAATTCGATATTCTTGTAAAATTGGCTTTAATTCGCTATTCGGGTGAGTTTTACCCGAATACAATTTACATAACATTTGATTCATTTCTCATTCAGACTCTATTGCAGTACTTTTATAGTGATATTGATATCTATCTTATTATTATTATATTTATGTCAGACCTTTTGTTGGTCGGCCCCAGAAACAGGGTTTACTCATTATTCAGGATTTGATTCATTAGTTTTCTTCCGAGAATTTTGTTTCATTAAAGAGAAATATTAATCAATTATTCTTAAGAAGTCATAAACAAATGACATAATAGATAACAATGAATAGAATTTAATATACCAGGTTCATTTATGGATACCTAGTATTAAAATATTGGACTCAATCTTCAAATTAATTCCTTTTCTCTTGGATTTCAATAAATTATTCTTAAAATTATTCAATAAATAAAATTATGGCTAAAATGAGAGGAAATGAAGGTATCATTTGATTAACGATTATATAAATAGATTTTTAATTTATCACTCATTTAGTTGTGAATCAAGTTTTAAATCCAGGATATTATTCACCAAATCTCATAACAAACTATTAAAGTTATCTATGAATTCGAAATAAGTGAGGACTTGTCTGTTGAAACTTGATTTACAACTAAACCTATTAAACAGATTTATTAATATTTCCTTCAATAAAAACTAAGGTATGCCTTAAAATCCAGTCAATTAACTAACAATTATTTAAGAATTTAATTGTAATTTAATATTAAAATTCATTGATTTGTATTGAATTAGAGATTAGAGATTAAACTGAAGGAAATAATAACCGAATGAATGCTCAATAAAATCAAATGATTTGAAAGTGACTTCTTTTTTGGCGAATTATTGTTTAAAAAGTCTAATAATTGATTACAGAAACAAAAAAAACTGAGAAATCGATTGTATTATAGATATAATTATATATTATATCGAAAATTATTATTATATTCTATTGAATGAAAAATCTAATAATCAATAAATTGTATCAAATATTTAAATAACTAATAAAATAACTGTTCGGAAAAACAACTCATCCATCAATTTTGATAGTTTTAATCTAGAATAGTATCTAGTTTAAATTAATAGCTAGATTATTCAATTTATTTAAAATTTATTTATTAATTCGTCTATTTTTATGGCAAATAGTATTTAATACAAAGATTTAATGAAAACAATATTTAAATGAAATACTTTACAAAAGATGTGTTATTTGAAAAATGAGCTTGTTACTCCTTCATCCATTCTTCTAGTAATCTATGGAATACTTTGATTGCGACCTTAATTCCCTGGTTTGTAAGCTCTTGGAGTGCCTGCTCCTTTTCACCAGGAAGAATGTTATCTCGGTAATTGTAGTGAATGTTTTGGCCAAAGTCCCTGGTATCTATTTTACCATTCTTATATTGACGAATATCACCCAACACATCCACTCCTCCATACTTATTGACTAATGCGTATTGTTTTGACAACAAATTTGGTTCTGTTATCGACTGGTATTCCTCATAACTTCTTCGATGTCTTAAATGGGATTTATTTAATGATTTCCTGATTTAATGAATAAAAAATGCAAATAATTATGAACTTTGAATAAAATTCAATCAATTTTAGAAATTTGCAGAAAATTAGTCAAATATTTCCGGATTTAATCTAAATATTCTTTAATTAACTCAAAAATGGATTTAAATATTTTTTCAAAATAAATAATATTTAGAATTAATAACAAATTATTCAAAAGTTATTTATTTTTATTTTCAAGTTTTGAGTTAAAAATCTAGTTTTGAATGAAAGGGAAATCATTTCCAAACATTTTAAATCGAAAGTGAAATTTGAAAAACAGCCAAG
>JAQFZI010000840.1:0-12634 GCA_034695605.1 Eupelops occultus
TAAAAGCAAGAACAATCGATAATTCTCTCTCTCTCTCTCTCTCTCTCTCTCTCTCTCTCTCTCTCTCGCGACGAGAGATTTGAAATTCTTTCTTCAAAATGATAGGAATGTTAATAAACACAACTCTGGTATGAATTGTTTGGTCCGAAGAATGAGTTTCTCTGATTGTGAAACGAATGAAAACATCCGTAAAATCATTTAATTTGATGAAAATTCCAGAAATACTCGAAAATAAGTTAATATAGTTTTCAATTCAATGAATCCAAATACCGACTTTTCCTCTCTCTCTTTGACTACTAGTTTTGTCATTAAATTCCATGATTTCTATTATTAGAGTTATTATACGCTTTATATCCTTTGCTTCCTTTGAGAATAAAAACTTTTATCTTAAAAAAAACTTTGTTTACGATTTTCTTCTTTTTTTATAACAATTTTATTAGTATTTTATTTATTTTTTATGTTTTTAATTGAAATAAACATAAAATCTTTGGTTTAATTTCTGTCACAAATTCTGTCAGAATCTTTCAAAATTTTATTTCTATTGCCTTTATATCTGTGTTGGTGGACATCAGGGGGTGTATTGTCAAAACTTTAACTAAGATTATCAGGCAAATCTCATCATCCAATTATTTGAATCATTTGATAGGCTGAAATTTTTAATTGAATTGAACAAGCATCTCCACCTTGGTGACACTTTTTTATGCAGATAATAGTTTACGTAATGATAATAATAAAAAACGTTTTCATTGAACCAGAAATAAGTTGAACCACTTTTAACATCAAATGTCTTAAAGATTTTAAATTCTAATTAATCACTAATTCGTATACTTTTCACGAATTTGTTTAAAGAAAAAGTTTTCTAAAAAGCCTTAACTTTATTGGCACTACTTTTTATGGTTTTCAATAAAAATTGAAACTCAGTTTTTATGTTACACTTTGAAAGACTGCAGAAAATTACAATTTTTATCTAATTTTCAATTCAATAATCAATAAAAGTCTGCAAAAGTGTTGTAATAACCAATTTTTGCTCGAAGTTTGTCTGATATCATTAGTTACCGAATAAATTTTGTTTAAATTTTCAATTTATTCAACTTTTGATATAATTATTATTATTTTGTAATTTTTTAGCCTCTCGTGAGACAGCATTCATGCACAGCATCACAGCTGCAGGTGTTGTCCACGCCGTTGCCAGAGCCTGCAGGGATGGCCAACTATCACACTGTGGATGCAGCCGTGCAGCCAGGCCTAAGAATCTACACCGAGGTAAATAATGACTCAACTTTGCTCAGACTGTTTACTACCAGTGAAATAAAAAATGAGAAAAATTAGAGTTCAGTAAAGTATACATTAATAATAATATTTTTATTATTAATATTAAATGAATTAACAGAACAGTTGAGTCCAAAAAATCATTTTTCATATTTTGAAAACTTCACAAAACAACACAAATATAATACACTATTAATACCAATAAATCCAATAATTGATTAGAAATATACTATATTTCAACACTATTTTTCATTCAGTATTCAATCAATTTGTTGACAAATTTTCCAAATTAGACAAAAATCAATAACTTTTGAAAATATATTTAATATTTATTATCATTTATAATGAAGTCTATTGGCTATCAAACACAATATATTCAATGATTAAATATAAATTGATTGTATTAAGATTAATTATGAAAATTGCTAGCTCTTACATAGAAATGGTAATTGAGCCTTCTCCTATTCATTGTAGAGTGGATTTGGGGCGGATGTGGTGACAATATTGAATATGGATATAAATTTGCACAAAGTTTTGTTGACGTCAAAGAACGGGAGAATACATATCCAAAAGGATCCAAAGAACAGGGCAGGAAATTAATGAACTTGCACAACAATGAAGCTGGAAGACGAGTTTAGTAACTATTTTCATTCATTTTCTAATATTTTATATACATTTTTATTCCCTAACATAAGAACCAAATTTATCATATTTTTCATAAACAAGTCTTCAATTTTATCGCATTTTTCTCATCAATTTTTAGTCAAAGAGTTCTCAAAAACTTATGATTTATATCACATCTAAACATCTGAGTTATGGCTTATTTCCTATGTATTCGACGAATGACTCAAAAATATGCAAAAAATAATAATATTTAAAATTATCCGCTTTTGAAGTGTGAATATTAATGCTCTTAACCTTATTTAGCGGAAAACATATTAAGAGAATACTATTTCCAAAACCATTTCAAAAATTAGATAATCATTTTTTCTTTAACTGATGTTTCGTTCGATAGCATACATCTTCTAAATTGGTTTATTATGTGATGCCTTTTCACAGATTTCCCCCAAAAAATATTATGTCTTTCCAAAAAAATTACTCACTTTGTAATAGTTCACACACACACACATAGCACACACTTATTAATGCTTTCCTCTTGACTCCACTCAGCACTGATTACAGCCTCTGATTATAAGAGAAGGCAATTATAATCATTTTCCAAATGTGTCTGTATTTGAATGAAACGGAGAGAAGAAAAATGATAGCATTGATAGAAATCTCATCTCTTTCTTTCAAAAAATATATTACTGGCTAACTGATGACCAAGGTATCATTTTTACATATCAAATGATATTGTTAAAATGTCAAAAACTGTCACAAAAAAGCATTTTCTAAAGAAAATAAACAAGAATTTGATAAAAACAGTTTAAATTTCTACCAGTTTTACCTGAAAAGATTAAATTTTGCAAGTTCAAGTTGAAAATAGCCTGACATTCAATTAACTCATTTTTGAATGATTATAAAAATGAAAAATTTCATTTTTAAATGTGTTTCTATTTATGGATCTTCGCCCTCTAGCATATGATCATGGTCATCAATATTTTTCCGATAAGAACCTAAATATAAAACATTTTATATAATAAATAATCAAAGAATTCGTTATCAGAGAAGCCATTGATTTATAACTCGATCCACAATATTATATCACTTTTTGTTCGGCTGATAGCTATCTCACAAATGGCTTTCCTTTATTTTTCTCCAGTTATCAGAAGCTCTGTATTTATGTTTGAAATAAGTATTTATGAATCAAACAAAATGTTTCTCCACTCAGTCAAAGGTTTCGGTGTTTTCGACGTTCAATTCAACTAAAATTTGTTTAACATTTCGTATAATAAGCAGTAAAAGTGGAGGACTAGTAGTGAAACCGCATATAATACTCAAAAATTATAGCAAACTTTATCGCAGAGATGCACAGAATCTGTTTAATTGCCACCTTTTCATGCCTGGAGCATCTAACCATTACATTTGAATTGATATTTATATTGTAGCTTGACCAATTTGAAATTTTAATTAAATTTTCCAGTATAAAATGAGCCAGTTCCAGTACTCACATAAATCTTCAAAATGAATGAAAAATAAGTAATTCTTCTGACTTTTCATTATTGTGTTGAAAATTTAGGGCTAATTTAGCGATTTTCATAGCAAAAGGCCTGACCATAACCATCCCTGATTCATAATAATATGATAGGGAGGAAGCGAGAGATATAAGGGCTGAATGGAGGGACTGAGCGGAGGCCGAACATTGTGTGGTGCTCTCCAGAAGGAAAGTTAGTGGCCTTAAATGGTGATGACTGCAATTCGAGCGCTACTTCAATAACAAATTGCTTGTCAACCAGTTTTTCTGTGCGACCGACGAAAAGCCATTTTTGTGGAGCCTATTGTTCCCTATCATTACACTCGACATATAGTCTCACAATTCAGTTGCGTTTCGGTTTGGAATTCAATGTCCAATATATGGCTATAACTCTATATTTGTTATATGAAAGAGAGATTAGCAGAGCTTGCATTTCGAGTCCCTCTTCAAAAGAGAGAAAAGAGGGCTATCGGTGTTGTGCTGACTGTACAACACTCTGATGGCCCAAAAAATACGGTTTTCCAATAGATTTAAACTTATATTAGAGTTCAAGTATAGAGTGTTATATACATTGTATGCGAGGAAAGGAGAACAAAGCGGACGGCACTTAAAAGCCATTATTAGTCGATGTTCTGACTCCTCTTCGGGCGCTCTCCTCATTCACTCTCGCTTTATGTTCTCTGCCAATTGTGGGTCTGGTCTGTAGGGCTGTGCCTGCGCTCACTCTATGTGTATGAGTGTGTCGACGACAAAACACTATTGACTCGAACCGATGATAACATCACTGTCTTTAGCACTGTTACCACTCTCACTGGGCTCAGCCATAATTCTGAGCTCATATATCAATTTCATAACTCATATAAGAATTACCGGTTTTACTCTAACTCCGCTCAGAATAAGCTATAAGTTATTATATATCTTCTTATATTATAGTCGATAGCGATTCGACAAAAATGAAGAATTCTTTGGTTAAGCGATAAAAGGAATCAGAAGAGCATAAAAATGTATGGACGCAGCCTTCACTCCAGTTTCATACCCCCCGTTCCCAAAGACCGAGCAATAAAATTTAATCCTAATGTAGGGGCAAATGTGTCAGCAGATAAAGCGGCCGAATATTTAACTGCCATAACATAAATGTTAATAATTTTTATTATTATTCTATTCGTTATTATTCTGTACTTCATTTGATTTGTCTCTCTTTCAAAGTATAGATAATTTTATTTTTCCAAAACATACCCCGAAAGCAAACTTTGCTATAATTACAAAATTCTGCGAAAATCCCTTTCGTAACAGTCATTAAAAAATAAAACCTACAAAAATGATTACTCGTTTGGTATACCTGTGCTCTGCTCTGCACAATAACTAAGGCGTTAGTAACTATCGAATTGAAAATAAGCAAAAAATTATATTCAATTGAATCAAATAAACTAATTCTCAAGAGTAAGGTCAAGAGGAGCGCAGGTATTTAGAAGGCAATCAGTCAAGAATTAGTGGTTAGTTGTATGGAATCAAATGTTAAAACTATGTGAATCGAAGCTATCAAATCGAGTTATAGCCTGTGCCCATCAGTCTGTCTGACACTTAATAAGTAGAGCTTAACTCTCCTTACATTTTGCGAGTGAAGTGAAAAAAACGTATTTCTCTGCAATTCTTAACCAATTTATTTGGTAAACCAAATGATACACTTTTGAGAAGTCATAAGAAGAGCACTAAAAAGAACTCCCAAAAGAACTGCACTTTTTTCAGTTGCCTTTTCGGCGAACATCAAAGCTCTGAGTGTTATGTATGAAAAGCTTTATCATTAATGAATGCATACCTTCTTTTCACTCACTTAATACCCCCAAAAAATATTTTATCCAGGGTTTCATCATTTGGTCGATAGTTTGCCAAAAAATATATTTCTAAGATAAGTTTAGACAAATTCTTAAAGTCCTTTAACTAATGAATTAATGAAAATCCATTAAAAACGACATAATTATAGATATGATTAAAAAAAAGTCAAAAAGTTTTTCCTGAGGTTTTACATAATTGTCTATCAGTTTTTGTGGAATTGCTGTCAACTTATGGCACTTTCCATCAGATTTGCGATAAATTTTAAGACTTGAAATTCAATTAAAATTATTTTTAGTTCACTTAATTTATTCGTTATTTAAGTTAACATTTTATTAATGTTTAGTGAAATTAAACTAAAGTTTTTGATTCTTGATTTATTTGTGAATAGGGGGTCATACGCAAGACACGAGTCACTTGTAAGTGCCATGGTGTTAGCGGCTCATGTTCATTGGTCACCTGCTGGCAACAACTCTCCAGTTTCCGAGAGGTAACAAATATATACCTATTTTATTGTCCCATAAATGTCTTGTCTATAAATAGACTGATGTAATGAAAACAGTTTTGAGTGCAAATCACTGCAAAACTCAACATTCAATTTATTTTTCTATTCAATTACTGGCCGTAAAAGTCAGTCATTCAGACAATTCTTAGTATTTTCTCCGATTTTCATAAATACTTGAAAAAGAAGTCAATACTAATTGTTTTGATGTTTAGTTTAGTTTAGTTTTAATGACATTTCACTTATCGTATATTTTACTTTTCGTTGTCTACCCTCACGTCTGACCCTCTCTTCTACTAAACGATTGAAAACCACTACAAATGAAAGGTCGGGGACTTTCTCAAAGACAAATACGACGGCGCGACTGAAGTTAAAATAAATAAGAGATCAAAACTGCAAATAAAAAATGGCAAATTTTCGCGGCCCACAGCTGAGGACCTGCTATATATGGATGAAAGTCCCGACTATTGTATTACCAGTGATCAGACCGGTTCGTTTGGCACTCAGGGCCGGGCCTGCAATAAGACTTCGCCCGGAACTGACGGTTGCAATTTGATGTGTTGTGGGCGCGGGTAAGATATTGAACAATACCTATACAATATAGAGATTACCAAGATAGACAATATAACGCCTTACCAATATTCAAAATCACTCTTAATAGAACAGGGTGTTTTCTAGGTATAAATCTGTTTGGCAACAAAATTCCTTAGTCCTACGCATTTGTCATAGATTCCACTTTATTTAATAGATTTTAAGGACGTCCTTGCTCATAATCGATAAACAATAAATATTTTGAATGCTTAGATCCT
This sequence comes from Eupelops occultus, assembly GCA_034695605.1. Classification (NCBI taxonomy): domain Eukaryota; kingdom Metazoa; phylum Arthropoda; class Arachnida; order Sarcoptiformes; family Phenopelopidae; genus Eupelops; species Eupelops occultus. Next base: position 6,545 of record JAQFZI010000840.1, read on the forward strand.
ATTTAATGATATCATTTCAACAGTTTTCTTATATTAACTGAAAGTTGAAATATTATTTCTATTATTATATTTTCAATTGAAAGCAATTTTTGAGATATTATTTCAAATTATTATTTATATAAATATGAAAATGAGTTCAATAAACTTATTTTTAAGTTTAAAAATCTCTTTATTTTTGATGTGTTTATAGGTATAATACCCATAAAACAGTGGTCAAAGAGAGGTGCAACTGTAAGTTTCACTGGTGCTGTTATGTTGAATGCAAGACCTGCACAAAGACTGTCGACATACATACCTGTAAATAATTATATGACCAACGCTCTGACCATCAAAAAACATGCGATAAGAGTATATATTCCTCACTTAAAACTCAACCATTGATAGACAGTTGAGACGATCAGCCCATAAGACATATAAAGAAGAAAAAATAGACAAAAAAGGCATTCATTGGAGAAATCCATTCTTATATTCATTCAATGCATACTTAAAGCCATAATATAATAGGAATTCTTTTCTATTATAACTATAATTGAAATATATATAAAAACAGTACAAAAGCGTATACCACACAAAAAAAATAATTATTAATTCTCTTTGGTATAGATTTTTGAGATTTTTTTTCATTACTTGTATATGAATTCAAACAAAAGTTTCATAAAAATTGGTGTTTCTGTTGAAATATTAGATTCCATTAAAATTTTCGTCTTTTTATTCTTATTTGAATTATAAAATCACATTATATTTAATATATTTATATAAGAATTAGTTGTGAAAGAATACATTTGAGTGGAAAGTGTCTCTCCTTTTATATTAAAATTTGGATCAAAAATATTGTTAATAATTTGTATTAACATCTGTTACATAACACAAGTATTAGCACTGAATTGGGTAATGAATTAAAAATGCAAATTACAGGCAATTTGTGGTATAATATGATAAAACATAATTAGAATAGGAATATAGACCATAAGAGCATAGGCACAGCATAACAGAGCACTGGCACAACCACAAAGTAATGATGGTGACTTAGACACTGATTTATGCGGAAAACGTGATAATTATGTTTAATCATAAGAAGAATATCTATGTATTCGCTCGCGTCTCATATAATACCCTTTCCCTATGTATTCCTCTGTCGGCTATTCTTCTCTCTTCAACAAAAATATTCATTTGAATTCTTGTTTATCCCTAATATTATAGAGAGTGAGTTCAACACAAACCAAATCATAAATTATAAATTTTTATCTAATCAAACATTTTTTGTAAAATATATTCAAAAACAATGCTCTTATCTGAAGAACCTTTTTTCAGAATTTAATGAATTTCTTCCCAAATGGTAATGACTTTTAGTGGTATTGAACTGAACTTATTGTAAATGTTTTTCTATTCATATCTAACTTTCATTTTGAAAATTAATTACAAAATAATAATAATAATAAATGTATACAAAAAATACGACAATTAGTGTCTTAACTATAATTTGTAATTTTGACTAAAAAACTGCCAAAAATTACTATTATTTTACTCATATTTAATGAATATTTTTTGAGTTTGTTTTTAAATATTTTCAAATATTTTATACTTTTATTCGTCACACAAAAGATCCCACATTTGTGTCATCTCTCGATTTGTGTATAATTTATATTAATTTTGATTTATATTTCAATTTTAAATTATAAATAAATGAATTAATAAAGTATTATTGCTAGTTCAATCATTAAACCATTCAAGATATCCTTATAATAATCTTGTTAAATTCAAACAATAGACTAATTTAAGTAAATCTCATCAAAAGTCTATTGACTTCATCGCTAATATAAATTGAATTAAAATCTATGTAAGTATTTATACAAAAGAAGAATAATTAAAGTTAATTACAAATAATTATAATATATTACAGATATATAGACTATAATTATAACCAATTAAAGGAATTGTTTATATTCGAGAGGATATATATCCAAAGTCTTGCAAATAAGGGAAAGCCATAGAATTAATTGTATAAATTGCATCCTTATTCAAAACAGGAGTGAAACTCCTCTCAAACATAAATATAATTTCATATAAGGTTTTGAAGCCGTACTACAAATCTAATTGAATTCAAACGATTTATTTAGAGCTTAATATTAATAATAAATTTTGTTCAGAAATACCATAACTGAAATCATATCCTATCTAAGTAGAGATCAGCAAGGTAGTCATACAGATATAGAAATGAATTCAATTTTAAATCACCAAAATCAATTCTCATGTACTCGATTGAAATGATTGCAAATGATATGCTTTAACCCATCAAATCCTAATAAAAAATTCAGGGTAAGTCTAACATTATATATTTTCTCTAAAAATATGGTAGGTATGTGACTTTGGAATGGTAGTTAAACTTGGCCATTGCTATCATTAGAATCCCAGTGAAAATAACAATTTTGTCTGCAGTGCAATACTAGTGCTATAATTTTCAGTCAGTGTTTTGGGGCTGTTCTCAGGCCATTAGAGAGAGGCTGTGCGCTTTCACAGCTAATAATGACCTCTAAGGCATAAAATAGAGGCGACTATTAAATGCAAAATAATTAAAAAGCGCTTCAAATGCTTCAAATCTGTTGAAACATTAATTCTGAGCTGAATTCTACTTCAAGTGTTTCATTATGTAATCAATCAAAAGGAAGTTTTCTTTCACTTTCTTTGAAAAAACACATAATTAGTTCAGTATTTGTGATAATTTAACTGAAATTCCTGTTTTTGCTTCAAAAATACACTTTTTGTTGGAAACTATATTTCAAATGAATATATATTAAAGAATATTATGAATGAAAGAAAACCCGATATAATGATAGCCATTGAAGTAATGAATCAAAAATTTTAAGGCATTTAAAATACATTTCATTCATTGAAACGATTCTTTACATTCACTCATACTTTCATTGAAAATGCATATAAAAGTCTAAGTATTTTTCATATCTTTCAGTGTTTGCATATGTTATCAAAGTTTTGCTTCAATAATGGATTTGCTTTTTTCGACTTAAAAAATACCAAAAATAACTTTACATTAAAATTAGTTTTTCATCCCTTCCGCACAACACAAACATAACCAGAGTTTCTGAACTCATTAGGAAATTCTCTAAAATATTATTTTTCTTTTCAATTTGTCAAATAACTGTAAGAACAAAGTAACCAAGGTGAACTTCAAAAGGCAAATATTCCTTTGAAGTTTTTGTTTGATCTGATAACACAATGATTATAACATTCTTACAAATTTTCACAGCTTTAATAGGAATGTTTGTGGTCATATTGAATAATGCATTGGAACTGCTCTTAATAATGTTGACCCCTTTGGCCATATCTGCGTCAAAATCCAAATAAGTTTACAAAACACTGAATTCAATTGAATTTTGAAGTTTTTCTTAGAAATAAAGTATATTATTGTTAAAAACACTTGTCTTTCAGTTCAAAGAACTAATGAACAGACAATTAAAAAGAGTTTGTTCTTTGATTACGAAATTCTTCTCCTTTTTAACGATCGATATATAGATTAACATATTTTTCAAATCATCACTAATTAGTTCAAATGAAACCATTATTTAGTTTTTTCTAATTAGAAAAAATGCAGACTTTAATCATGACTTTAGAATTAAATAATAAAACAATGATTTTTAATTAAGTTTTATATTAACTTTAATATAACTTTTGTTATAAATATTAATTAAAGCAATTTTTACCCAATTATTAACTGAACGCCTTTCTTATGATTTAGATAGATAGTAAACTCGTTAAGTTTTAACTATTAAATTAATCTTTTAATTAGTTTGTCTGGTTCAATTTTCACTATAGATTGCTTAAAATATTGGATTTTGTCAGAAAACAAATTTAAAACTAATTTTAAATTTTTTAAAAAGTTTATCACAAATTAATTTTTTGACTTTGAATTTAATTCACTATTTTTAGTAAATTTTCGCCCAAAAAGACTAATATTAATTAAGTCTTTTATTATTTACAAATCAATGCTATTCATCGATCGATTAATTAATTGATGGCTTATTTTTAGAATTTTTATCTTTTTTTCCAACTCCTTATCCGCTTTAATATCTCTTTCTCTCAAAAAGATTCCCTAATTTTAATTACAGATTCATTTGAAATAAGTTTTGCTTTTTATGTAACATTTGTTTTGTTTTCTAATTTGATAACATAAGTAGAGTATCTAGGTCATTATATTCCATACCAGGATTCTTATTAATCTTCAAATCAATCTAAATATTTAATGATAAAAGATTTTTATTTATTTATTTCGATACCAATGAATATATTTTACTCAATGAATAAAAGAAATAAAAAAAGTGATAAAAATAGCAAAACAAATGTTAAATAATAGAAAACATTTTAATAGATTTTGATCCGAAATTTACAATCAATTTATTATAAGACAACTGCTGTAAAACATTGGTTTAAAATTTCAGGGTTTTCTACAATCCTTTTCCATCCATCAGACTTAATAACTTTACTCGAATTACTTTTTATATACTGAATCGCTTTGGCTTTGAGTACTTGTGCCGAATGGGTGTCAGCCAGAAGAAGGAGATCACAGACAGTATCCAAACACAGTTTAGTCACCAAATTCTCTTCACAAAAGGCCTTAAGATCTGCCAAATCGTACTAAAATTCAAATCAAATTAATTTTTATTATCATTACTAATGAGCCACACCTTATCTGAGGCCGACAATAACTGTGCGATCATTTCTAAGCCCGAGGAGTGAATATCACCGGTGTATATGAATCGCATAAATTCTTTGAATACTTTTTTGTCGATGTCTTTGATCTCCACTCTATTGGTCTGATTCTCTTGTAAGGGATGGCTAAACATAGCGGCGAATACTGGAGACCTGACACTTAGTATCAGTTTATGAGCTTTGAATTCTTGGCCATCGACTACAAGAGTCACATCAAAAAACTTTGGATCATTGAAGAGTTGGCCGATCTGTTCAGGGATTGACTTTTTAGCGATTTCGGACGAAATTTTGCTCCTTGTGCTGAACAAATCGGGTATCCAAGAAAAATAGGAAGACCAAGAGTTTCGGCCACAAATTGTCTCCGAATTCAAACTATAGCTGAGTTCACATACGAGAGTGAGTGTGTCGTTTGGCAGCAATTCATTATGTCTTTCATTTAGTGTTGACTTCTGAATGAATTTGTGTTCTTGTGGGTCAGCCCAACTTTTGCCAACTTCAAAATAAGCACTTGAGGCTTAAATTAGACATAGTCAATTTATTTATCTTAAATTTAAGACTCAAGAGGGACGGTTTATCAAATTAAAGAGGTTTGACTGTATTGTACTCACATTGTTTGTAGTCCAGGACTTGTTTATCATTACGTAAACCCAATTTATAATTTGCAAAAATTTCCTTTCGATCCGAAGTTTCCAAATATAAGAAAAGAGATATAAACTGATTGTCTTCTTCTTTGATTCCTTTGGGATATATTCTTAGCGACCACTTTATTTTAGTGCTTTCGGTTTCACTGAAAACATTACTTTTAATACTTTGACCGACTCTTTCGGGACGTAGACTAAAGTTTTTGATCTGCCACATATACGATACTTTTCTTACATCCAGGTTTGATTCACACCACATATTAGCCCTGCTCTGTCTTTGCAACAGATGTCTATTTCTATTTGCCATTCAATATGTTTTCTAATTCAATAAGACATTTGAAAACAATTCAAAATTACAAAACTTGTTCTACAAAAAAAGGACTGTCTATTGTGCTGTGCGTCCAGCATAAGAAATCAAAATTTAACAAAAATTATGGGAGACTACTATTAGTAAAAAAAGAGATAAAACGCATAAAATCTATTAATAAGTTTAATCTGATAACATTATTAAACTCAAGTCATTTATATAAATTATTTATAACTAGTTAACTAGTCAAGTTTGAGATAACTCATATTCCTTAGATCTCGAGACTACTTAATCTGAACGCTCTGATAACAAGAGTGGACAAAATATCCAGATGAGTATATATTATACACCTTTGGAAACTACAATCTTAAGTCGATTACTTTTGACTGGATTAATCAATTTTTAAGCTGATTTTAGTAA
>JAQFZI010000841.1:0-12623 GCA_034695605.1 Eupelops occultus
ATGAATAGTTATATGTTTTATTTTCTTGGACTTTATTCAAACAATATTTAGCGGTCGGACAGGTATTTAAAAATGAATTTGAAAATTTACTTGTTAATTATTAATTAATAATCAATATTCTTGATAATCTACATATGAATGTAAAAGTTTATTATTTCTTTATCTCATTTTGACCTAATTAAATTATTAATAAATATTTTACACGTGTATTATTGATCACAAAGCAAAGTTATTCCTTTCTGAAGATACACTTGAAGAGATTGTCTCTAAACAAATTTAATGTGTCCTAGCTCACTATTCAGTTATTCTTAGTTTTCTGAAAATTTGAATTAGGAATAAATTTCTTAATAATATAAACTTGTTAGTTTTCATTTCAAAAATGGATTCAATAGACCTTGATAGATATATGAAAATTGTTGGTTATTTCACTAAATATGAGTTTGTTTTTGCTGGAAAACAATTTTGTTCAACATTTGATGATAAAAATCAAACATCTGGGGAAATAGCTATGTCCAAGTACAATTTAGTAAGATTTGAAATTGTTTGAATCAAAATTAATTTTTATAATTATTTGATAGAATGTTTTTTATGGTATTATATCACATATAATAGAATACTTGATGTGTAAATTGAACTTGGTGGTTGATTTGATTGATGAACCATGTGATGAATTTGAGGTAGGTTAAAATTTATTGTTTCACGATCCTGGAGAAATTTATTTCAAAAAAGAAAAAATAGTGGGATAGTTTTTGTTTAATTCAAATTATAAATATGACAAAAATCCCCTTGGTAACAGCATTCTACTTTAGAGAGATATTTTAAAAATAGCTTTTGTGTATCCCGGTTAAACTGTAATTTTTTATGAAAAGTATTCAAATATTAATTAAAAATAATTAAATGTTTAATCAAACAAAAAGTTATCAATTAAATAGGGCCCTTTACTTTGTCTAAATGCAAATAATTTGACAAATGGCCTGTATAAGTCAACACATTTTTATGCTGTCGAGACTACATTTGGCGCGGAGCTCTTAAGTATTATGAAATTTGATCAAGACGAAACTTATTTTTCTTACTTAAAGCTATTTTCTACTTTGGTAAGTTTCAAAATTAAAAATCTTTGCTTTTTTTTCAATTTTCTTAGTTTTTTCACAAATTATCTTGGTCTATTTTGAACTGTTTGATTGTCTTAATTATAATGTAGATTAATACTAAATTTTTAAATCAATTTTTTTTAAATTAGATCTGGATTATTTTTGTAATTGGAACATTATTTTACGGTTTAATTTTCAAAACCATTGATAAAAATATGAATTTAGCTAGTTGCTACCAAAACATGATTGGGGCTTTTTTAGGACAACAATCAAAATTATTTATTAGAATTATTGAAAAGAAAAATGCTATTTTTATGTTACTTTTCACCTGGCTATTTTTCTCAACAATTATGAATAAATGTTTCACCAGTTTATTATTGAGAACTTATTTCAAAACAAAGCCATCGCTTACTGTGGAAACACTCGAAGACATTGTTTCTAAACCTGAGCTCAAAATCGCGGGCAGACTTGGTGTGGAAGACATCAAATCGTTTAAACCAGAAATCTATGAAAAACTTTATCCACGAGTTGTTGAATACGAAAATCAATTTGGGATTTACAGTGAAAATATGCGACAATTAATAAAAATTCCTCAAATTATTAAAGATGTACAAGATAGAAAGGCTGTATTAATAGTAAATAGTTATACTACCAAGATTTTCAAAAATCTTTATCCACATTTAAATTTTGAAGCATCTGAAACAAAATACATTCACCAATTCTTATATAATTATGTAACTAAAAGTCATCCAAATTTTGAACAAATAATTCAAATGTGAGTAAAACATGTGTTTAAAAAAATTAATCTTGGTTAAATTTTTACAATTTTTAGTATTAGCAACCAGGTTGAAAGTGGGCTGGCTTACCGGACCTTCGATCTTTTGTCTATAGTTGCATATGTTTATGCCATGACTAGTAAAGAGCAAGATGACCAAGAAACTAGTAAATTTTTAGAGCTCGATAACAATATAGATATTAAAATGTTATTCAAAGGGCCTATTTTAGGGCTTTTGCTAGGTTATTCTATTTCTTTATCAGTATTTATTTATGAAAAATTCTTTAATCAATTCATTCAATTTTTAATCAATTTGTATCAAGCTATTCTTTGGTATTTTATTCGAACAAAATATAAACTTGTAAATTTAATAAACAAATTTATATAGAATAGTTTGTTAATAAATTTTTCAAATTTGTATGAAATACTTTTTATTTTTAAGTGTTAATAAACCTTTAAAGTTTAAACTATAAAGACCTTGCAAGAAAATTTAAGGATAAATTTGCTTGAAAACTTAAATAAATATTCTTGGATTTATTTTTAGTTTTCTTGGAGTTTATTCAAACAACATTCAGTGTTCGGACAGGTATTTAGAAATGAATTTGAAAATTTACTTGATAATTATTAATTATTAATCAATATTCTTGATAATCTTCAAAATAATGTCAAAGATAATTATTTTGTTTATCTCATTTTGGCCTCAATTAAATTTATATTTGACGCACAGTATTGCAACACCATGGTAATTATCAAGAACCTAATAACAATCTTTAGAAAAATAAGCCAAATAATAGTTGCTTGAATTATTAAAGCATTGATTTTTCATCAAGTATAATCAAAAGATTCATCTGTATTTTCTTACCATTTAAATTAATTATAGATTTGTAAAATAATCAATAAATGTTTTACCAGTGTATTATTGATCTCAAAACAAAGCCATTTTTTTCTGTGGTTACACTTGAAGAGATTGTCTCTAACCATATTTAATCTGTCCTATCTCACTATACAGTTATTCTTAGTTTTTTAAAAACATTTTTTTTGAATAAGGAACATATTTTTAATAATATAAACTTGTTAATTTTCATTTCAAAAATGGATTCAATAGATCTTTTTAGATATATGAAGATTTTTGGTTATTTCACTAAATATGAGTTTGTTTTTGCTGGACAACAATTTTGTCCAACATTTAATGATTTAAACCAGACATCTGGTGAAATAGCTGTGTCCAAGTACACAACTGTATGTTTTATAATTGTTTATTTTTATTGTTTCAAGATTATTTTAAAAATTATTTTGTAGAAAACCTTTTATGGTATTGCATCACATTTGATGGATTACTTGATGTGTAAATTGAACTTGGTGGTTGATTTGATTGATGAACCATGTGATCAATTTAAGGTAGGTTAAACAGCATGGCTCACGATCTTGCCTCCCTCTCACGCACCCGGTAGAGGGATATACATTCGACATCGGTTAAAATCATCCCGCTTATAGTCACTTTCGGTTATAATCACTGTAATATGAAAGCACCGGCCGTTCTTATGAGTGCTATAATGTTAAAGATGTTGTATATAATCACATCGGATATAATCACTAATCGGTTATAATCACCCAATTTTCAAAAATCTCAAAATTTAGAGGGGTTATTTATTCGTTTAGTTTAAATTATAAATATTACAAAATTCCCATGATATCGGCTTTTTACTTAAGGGGGATATTTCAAAAATACCTTAATTAATAATCAAACAAAAATTTAACAATCCAATAGGGCCCTTTACTTTGTGTAAATTCAAAAAATCTGACAATTGGCCTGTATAATTCAACAAATTTCTATTCTGCCGGGACTACATTTGGCGTGGAGCTTTTAAGTATTATGAAATTTGATCCAGATGAAACTTATTTTTCTTACTTAAAGCTATTTTCTACTCTGGTAAGTTTAAAATTCAAATTTCATTTCAATCTTTTTTCCAGGCTTAGATTTTCACAAATTATCTTTGTTTATTTTTATCTGTTTGATTGTCTTAATTACCATGTAGATTAATACAATAATTTTAATTATTCGAAATTAGACCTGGATTTTTTTCGTTTATGGAACTTTGTATTATGGTTTAATTTTGAAAACCATAAATAAAAACATGAGTTTAGCTAGTTGCTACCAAAGCATGATTGGAACTTTCTTTGGACAACAATCAAAATTGTTTGATAGAGTTATTAAAAAGAAAAAGGTTATTATTATGTTACTTTTCACCTGGTTGTTTTTCTCAACAATTATGAACAAATGTTTCACCAGTTTATTATTGAGAACTTATTTCAAAACAAAGCCATCGCTTACTGTGGAAACACTCGAAGATATTGTCTCAAACCCTGAGCTTAAAATCGCGGGAAGACTTGCTGTGGAAGACATCAAATCATTTAAACCCGAAATCTATGAAAACCTTTATCCACGAGTTGTTGAATACGAAGAACAATTCGAGATAAACAGTAATGATATGCAAAAACTGATAGAAATTCCTCAAATTGTCCAAGATATCCAAGATAGAAAGGCTGTATTAATTTTGAATAGTTATACTGCCCAGATCTTTAAAAATCTTTTTCCACATTTAAATTTCGAAGCATCTGGAACAAAATACATTCACCAATTCTTTTATGCTTATGTTACTAAAAGTCACCCAAATTTTAAACAAATAATTCAAATGTGAGTAAAACATATGTTTAAAAAAATTAATCTTGGTAATATTTTAATCATCTTCAGTATTAGCAACCAGGTTGAAAGTGGGCTCGCTTACCGGACCGTTGATCTTTTGTCAATAGTTGCATATTTTTATGCTATGACTAGTAAAGAGCAAGATGGCCAAGAAACTAGTAAATTGTTAGAACTCGATAACAATATTAACATCAATATGCTATTTAAAGGACCTATTTTAGGGCTTTTGCTAGGTTATTTAATTTCTTTATCAATGTTTATTTATGAAAAATTCTTTAATCAGTTCCTTAACAGATTTTATCAAGCTATTCTTTAGTATTTTATTCGAACAAAATATAAACTTGTGAATTTATTGAACCAATGTATATAAAATACATTTCATTTTAATTGTTCATAATCCTTTAAATTTTAATGATTTTGCAAGATAACTTGGGTAAAAATTTGTTTTAAAACTTGAATAAATATGAATAGTTATATGTTTTATTTTCTTGGACTTTATTCAAACAATATTTAGCGGTCGGACAGGTATTTAAAAATGAAGTGGAAAATTTACTTGATAATTATTAATTATTAATCAATATTCATGCTAGTCTACATATGAATGTAAAATTTAATTAATTAGTCTCATTTTTAAACAAGTTTATTTTTGCATTTAAGGCGTGTTGTAGTAGTGTTATGGTAATTTTCTTTATTTACTATTTAATTATTAATCAATATTCTTGATAATCTACAAATGGATGTAAAAGATAATTATTTCGTTTATCTCATTTTTAACCTTAATTATTTTTATATTTAACGCACAGTATTGCAAAACCATGATAATTATCAAGAACCTAAAGACAACTTTTAGAAAAAAATGAGCCAAATAATAGTTACTTGAATCATTAAAGCATTGATTTTCCATCAAGCATAATCAATAGATTCATGTGTATTCTCTCACCATTCAAATTATTGATTTGTAAAATAATGAATAAATGTTTTACCAGTGTATTATTTAACTCAAAACACTCGAAGATATTGTCTCTGACCATATTTTATCTGACCTATCTCAATATTGATTTATTCTTAGTTTTGTGAAAACATTCTTTGAGATAAAAATAAATTTATTAATAATATAAACTTGTTATATTTCATTTCGAAAATGGATTCAATAAATTTTGATAGATATTTGAAACTTTTGAGTCATTTCACTAAATATGAGTTTGTTTTTGCTGAACAAAAAATTTGTCCAACATTTGCTGATATAAACCAGACATCTGGTGAAATAGCAATGTCCAAGTACAATTTAGTAAGAATTGAAATTGTTTATTTCATTCATTTCAAAGATAATTTTATTTTAATATTTATTTGGTAGGGTGTCTTTGTTGGTGCTATATTAAATATATTGGAATACTTGATGTGTAAATTGAACTTGGTGGTTGATTTGATTGATGAACCCTGTGATCAAATTGTGGTAAGTTAAAATTGATTGGTTCACGATCTTAGAGAAATAAATTTCCAAAAATTAAAAAAAATTAGAGGGCTAGTTTTTCTTTTATGTTAAATAATAGATATGGCAGAAATTACCATGATACACTCTGAATTGTTTCCCTATGTTGGGACCGGGATTTATAGAAATAAAATAACACTATTTTTTTTAAATGTTTCAAAAATTTGTGTGAAATTGAAGATAGACAAGGGTCAATTTAATCCTATACCTTAACACAGGTTCCAAGGTGGGTGGGCTTAGGTAATGAAAATATACAAGGGTTTGAGTGTATCATTATTCTACTTTAGAGGGATATTTTAAAAATAATTTTTGTGTAACCCGGTTAAACTGTAATAAAGTAAGTAATTATTAATATCTAAATATTTAATCAAGCAAGTATTTAATAATCAAATAGGTTCCTTTACTTTGTGTCTCTGAAAATAATTTGACAAATGGCCTGTATAATTCAACACATTCTTATGCTATCGAGACTACATTTGGTGTCGAACTCTTAAGTATTATGAAATTTGACAAAGATCAAACTTATTTTTCCTATGTAAAACTATTTTCTACTTTGGTAAGTCTATCTTGGTCTATTTTGAACTGTTTGGTTGTCTTAATTATAATGTAGATTCATATTAAATTTATAATTCATTTTTCTGAAATTAGATCTGGATACTTTTCGTATTAGGAACTTTGATCTTCGGTTTAATTATGAAAATCATTGATAAAAATATTAATTTAGCTAGTTGCTACCAAAACATGATTGGCGCTTTTTTGGGACAACAATCAATATTGTTTGATAGAGTTATTAAAAAGAAAAATGTTATTTTTATGTTACTTTTCACCTGGATATTTTTCTCAACAATTATGAATAAATGTTTCACCAGTTTATTATTGAATACATATTTCAAAACAAAGCCTTCGCTTACTGTGGAAACACTCGAAGACATTGTCTCAAACCCTGAGCTTAAAATCGCGGGAAGAGAAGGTGTGGAAGAAATCAAATCATTTAAAACAGAAATCTATGAAAAACTTTATCCAAGAGCTGTTGAATACGAAGAACAATTTGGGATGTACAGTGAAGATATGCAACAGTTAATAAAAACTCCTCAAATTGTCCAAGATATCCAAGATAGAAAGGCTGTATTATTAGTGAATAGTTATACTGCCCAGGTCTTTAAAAATCTTTATCCACATTTAAATTTTGAAGTATCTGGAACGAAATACATTCATCAATTCTATTATGCTTATGTAACTAAAAGTCATCCAAATTTTACACAAATAATTCAAATGTGAGTAAAATATATGTTTAAAAATTTAACTTGATAATATTTTAATAATTTTATTAATGCAGTATTAGCAACCAGGTTGAAAGTGGGCTGGCCTACCGGACCTATGATGTTATAAACATAGTTGCCTATGTTTATGCTATGACAAGTAATGGGACAAATGACCAAGTAACTAGTAAATTATTGGAGCAAGAAAACAATATTGGCTTTAAAATGTTATTCAAAGGACCTATTTTAGGGCTTTTGCTAGGTTATTCAATCTCTTTATCAGTATTTATTTATGAGAAATTCTTTATTCAATTCAATTTATATCAGGCTATTCTTTGGTATTTTATTCGAACAAAATATAAACTTGTAAATTTATTAAACCAATGTAATATTAAACCAATGTAAATTATATGAAAAAGCTTGTTTAAAGTTAATTTCAATTCATATAATATTAAATACATTTTATTTTTAAGTGTTAATAACCATTTAAAGTTTGATCTATTATGCTCTTGCATAATACCTTGCGAATAAAACAGAAAAAAATAAGTTTATCTTGGTGACTTTATTCAAAATCAATATTTGCTGTAGGACAGGTATTTCGAAATAAACTGAAAAATTCACTTGCTAATTATTAATCAATATTCTTGATAATCTACATATGAATGTAATGAAAGATAATTAACTTGTTTATCTCATTTTGTTATAGATTATTTTTATAGTTGGCAGGTGTTATTGCATTTATTTGATAATTATCAAGAAACTAATGACAACTCTTAGAAAAATTAGCCAAAAAATATTTAGAAGAATCATTAAAGTAATATTTTTCTGTTATTCAACTGTTATTTCAATTTTCTATGTATTTTCAATCAATAGAATATTTTTGATTGTACTAGCATTATAATTAATAATTCATATTTATTACTTTCTTTCACTCTTTCAATAAACCTACAAATATTATGGACTGGGGAAGGTACCAGAACATTTTTGACAAATTCGTTACATATGAATTTATTGAGAATGGTAGACGAATGTGCGATACAAGTAGCAACACAACCACTGAAATAACAGTGTCCAGGCATAATCTAGTGAGTATTATAATGATAACGGTAAATTTATTAATAACGTTAATTTTATTACAGCTAATTTTTCATTACTTTACACTAAACATGATCAACTATTTAAAGTGCAATTTAAACTTTGTAATTGATGTGGTTGACAGACCTTGTTGGGATATCAATGTATGAAAGTTTATCAAGAACAATTAATTTTAAATCTAAATGTTTTATTAAAGGGATCAACTTATTTATGTTTTGTTGGTAACAACTTCACAGATGCCCAAGTTAATTCAATTTATATAGAGCCTATCATGTCAAATTTTATTACTGAACTGCTAAGTATTTTGCAATACAACCCAGATGAATCTTATTTTTCTTACATAAGACTATTTTCTATACTGGTAATTTAATTAAATTTTAAATATACAAAGAGTTACAAGTTAAATGCTCTATTTAACTTTTGTATCTCTGGTATATTTTGTAATCAAATAAGTTTACAACTTTTTAAAAATTAGATCTGGATACTCTACTTAATTGCGATATTGTTTTACGCATTTATTCTTGCTGAATTAGAAAATATTAAGGAGTTTTTTAATTGGTTCTTTATTATGACAGCATTTTTCCTTGGTCAACAATCAAAAATGTACACAAGAGCCAAGAAGAAAACTATTGCTCTATTTTTACTATTTACCATGCTCATTTGTTCAACAATAATGAATAAATGTTTCAGCAGTGTATTATTGAACTCTTATTTCAAAACAAAGCCATCCCTTACTGTGGAAACACTGGAAGACATTGTCGCTAGTCCTGACCTTAAAATTGCAGGGAGACAAGGTTTAACAGGAATAAAAACATTTAAACCACTTATGTACGAAAGATTATACCAAAGATTGATTCATTACGAAAGTGATCTTGGTATCAATAGTGATAATTTGGAAAAACTCTACAAAACTCCAGGGATAATTAAAGATATTGAAGAAAGGAAAAGCGTTCTTTTAGTGACTAGCTATATGAGAGGAGTGATGAAAAGTTTATTCTCCAAACATAATTTGATGGAATCCGAGCACAAATATAGTCAACAATTCTTTTATACATATCTTTCCAAAAGTCAAATAAAATCTAAAGAGATATTACGGATGTAAGTAAATACACATAAAAACATTTCATTCTTGCAAATAATTGAATTATTTTTCAGTGTAAAGAATCAATACGAAAGTGGAATAACATTTAGAACTTTTGAGATCCTGGGCATTGTTGCAGAAATATTTGCTAAAACTAGTGTAAATCATGAGGAACAAGATTTCAAACTATTGAACCTAGATAAAGATATTGATTTGAAAATGCTCTTCAAAGGACCAATTCTTGGTCTTTTTATAAGTTACTACATTTCACTATTAGTGTTCATCATTGAAACAAAATTATTAATATTTAAACTTCTTTTGACTTTCTATCAAGCAATTATTTGGTATGCCTATAAAATAAAATACAATCTTGTTAATTTTTTAAATAGAAATCATTAAAATAATTTTTTTTGAAAAAAAATTGAAACAACGACAAACTGTAAAAATTTAAATAAACAAATAAATAGTTTGTTCTAAGTTTCTCTGTCAATCATTTTTTCTCAATCACTCAAACCTCTGTAAATTCACATTGATTAATTTCACAAGTTTTTAATTATAATAATTTGGTTATTGTACCCATTTTAATTTACCACAAATTCTTGGTATAATTCAGAAGAGATTTTACACAAAAACACAGTTTTATTATTCAGTTTAGTCACTAATTAGGTATCCTTTAATTTGTTAATAAGGTTTGAATTTAGTCTTGTTTTCTGCAAAATGATTCTTCACAGTTTTTTATCCTAAAAAATAATTTTTAATGGAAAAGAATAAGTAATCGCAAAATGTTTTCCAAAACTATAATTTCAAATAACTTGGAAAATTTCAAAAGAAGAAAGGTTCAACTGTACTTGTTGCGTTTTTTCCAAATTTTATATTTAAATTGATCTAGTATAAGTTTAATATCAAATTTAGCCGGAATTACAGCTTTCAAAATAAAAAGTCATGATCTTTAATATGACAGTATTTGGTAAACCAATTTAATAGTTTAGATTAGTCTTGCATAATTTAAAAAATTAGAATTGTATAAGTTACAGTCGATAAATCTAAACTTGATACATTGTTACCTGTTGGATCATTGAAAAGATTTTCAAATTACTCTTTTTTGGCAAGGTTTTCCATTAAAAATATTTTGTATAGTTTAGTTTAATTTAATTAATGAAATTGAGCTTAAATTATAGTATTCAGTCACTATTTTCATTCAAGATCACTTTGACTTTTATTCGGCAAAATCTCAACTCTTAATAGAGTTTATCAAGGTTGGATATTAGTGATGCTCAAAAGGGTATAGCCTAAATATACCCATAATTTTTTGACCTGGAGTTAGCCCCTCTTCTAGTTTTTGGTCAAAACTACTCCCTAAAAAATATTGAGAAAGCTAACATTATGACAGATACTGAGATGGTAAAGGTTTTGAAAAATAAAATAACCTTTCTATTTTATAAAAATTTGCTATACCCACTCCCCATTTTTCAAGACATATTTCATTATCAATTCTGAAGACTGTAATTTTCTGCTTTCATATATTCAAAATTATTCTTTTTCAACTAAATTTGACTATTTGGACTATCCAAAAGTCATTATTGATTTTACACACTCATATAAAGGTATAGGCTATATTTTGAATAAAAAACTTATTTAATATTAGCTAGATTTAATGTATGTTTATAAACACAAAAACAACCAGTTATCTTTAGTCTTCTTAACTTGAATTAAATTAAAGCTTTAAAAACTGTAATTTTATACATTTTTACTTTTCAAATTATCCAAGGGTTTTTAAAAATTATAATATTGTAATGGATCCATCAATTTTCGTTCCCAGTCCGGGATCCATTTCTCACCTTTCAATATACTCATAATGGTAGCGGAGCCAAAAACCTTTAGCGGATAGGCAGGTTTAACGATTCCGGCCTCCCACCAGCCGAGCGGAGCCGGCAGGAGGCCAGCTTTTGAGGACTACTTACTCTTTGCTTTTCAAAAGTCGACTTTTATTGAAACACCAAAATATTAACACAAAACAACTTTCAATTACAATAAGTGTTACTATCTAATACACAATCAAAGAAGTCCGACTCAAAATAGAATTGAGTCTCAATATAAAGGATAGCATCCGATGACATCATTTCAAAAGCCCCACCTAACGTGTACATCTAAACGGTCGAGTAATAAACTAAAGGATGTAAGAGGATTGGTTGTATGGTATCTCGTCACCACACCGACCAACCTTTGACTAGAATAGTATACTCATCCGTAACGTCATCTAAAGTTACTGCCAAACACGCATATTCAATGCATTAGGGGAGGGTTATACGCACCCATAAGCTTAACATGGGTTAGGAGAGGGGGAGGGTTAGGAGAGTATGTTCAACTTAGGTGGGGATAGGCATAGTAATAAGACATGTGCTTACCCCTCTTTGGTAGGCACGCATATACAGTGGGTTTGGGGAGGGCTTCACATTCCCATAGTTTAACAAAGGAGAGGGATAAAGGAGAGCATAGTCAATAATCGTGGGGGAAGGCACAGGTAATGCCACATGTTCGCCCCCTCTTTGGGCAGCACAGTCAGAGACAGATATTCAGTGTATTAGGAGAGGGATTACACCCTCATAAGCTTAACATAGGAGAGGATAGGGGAGAGCATTGTTAACTAAGGTGGGGGTAGGCATAGTATTGAGACATGTGCTTACCCCTCTTTGGTAGGTACGCATACACAATGGGTTTGGGGAGGGTTACACGCTCTCATAAGCTTAACATGGAGGAGGGTTAGGAGAGTATGACAAGCTAAGACAATAATAAACATGGCGTTCGCACTTCTGACCTACATTTTAGATTAGCATACGTCTTAACATTAAAGGCGCACATAAAGGTAACAAAGGATAGGGACCGATAAAGCTATTTAAGAATAATGAAAATGTGTCCTTTCTCTTTCAGTCTTTAGGTCAAGCATACAAGTGAAAGCAAAGCGGGTCATTAGTGCAACATCGATTTATATTAGACAGCTTAAATAATAGCCAAAAATATCTGGGTCAAATGAAGCTAAATATAGTCAAACCTTAAACAATAAAGATTTTAAGTAATATTTACCAAGTTTTGCTGAACGCACAACAAACCAAAGGGTTTTAAATAAGAAAC
>JAQFZI010000842.1:0-12615 GCA_034695605.1 Eupelops occultus
AATTGATAAACAAAATGACACGTGTTTTGGTTTTTGAAATAATAACGTTTAGGCTCCGCTACGTACATCTGGTACGAGTGATATATCAAATAAGTCAAACTTATCGTAAACAATACCCATTTAAAATTATTCATTTTCATAGATAAGTCAAAACAATTAATTTAATATAAAATACAGTTTTAACATAAGCATTCAATGTGTTGATTAACCAAGTTGCTTCAAGCAAAATTAATTAAAAGAGAGAATCAAAGTACATATGCTTTGATTTTAAAAGTTTCATAATTAAACTTCTTTAATTAAATATTGAATAAGCAGATTTAATTAGTTTCCGTTAAGTTCGTTTAAGGAACCTCCCTATAGGGAGTCCCTATAAACTGAGAAAAACATCAATTGTGCATGGTTAGTTATAATTTAGTTTTCAAGGATAACTGATGGATTATTACAAAAGACATAATATTACTAGTTAAAATTATTTTAAAATTTTACGTGTAATGTAATACCAATCTTGTTAAACTTTATTTTTGGAAATAATTAAAATTTACTCTAGTACAAAATTACAGTTATTAAATTAATGCTATTATTGTTTTGATGGGTAATCTTTCTAAAATGCAAAAACAAATAATTACATGTTCAATTTTCTTTAAATAACAAGTTGATAAGCAAGCAAGAAGCAATGATTTTTATTTATGATGGATAACCTAGGAGCTATAATTATTTTAAAAAAAAAATTCTATAAGAGTTGTGCCATTTCTGGGTAAAAATGAACTTGCCAGTTTAAAAACAGTTTTACAGTAATACCTTTACTCCCTATTATGTATCTTGTTAATCTATATACATTAATATGACCTGGATTAATTTTCCCCTTAAAGTTATTTTATTTCTATTAATGAATAAAACTTCATCAAGCAAATTCACTGTTTCAAATAAGTATACACTAGGCTTAAATTTACCAAACTCACAATACTAGTTGGAATTTCAAAAATTATTCTAAGTAAATATTTTCTAAGAAAAGCACAGCATAATACGATCACATTTCATAAGCCAACTTAAATCTATATAATTTTAAAACCCTTATTCAGATTAATTTTGATTCTATTTTACAGTTTATTTGCTTAATTAATAAGTATACAAGGTAAAATCTATTTTTCCTTATTCAATCAAGCAAAAAACTTTATTATAGACAAAATAATAACAAATCTTTTCAGGCAATGAGAAGGTATTAAGAATTTATATAAGCGACGGATATTTGGTCCAAGATACAAATAAAAAGAAGTGATTATGTTCAAAATACCGTAAATAAAGGGCTGACATATCGTAACGAATATGTTTTAAGATTAAAACTTATTAGTATTAACAGTATTTGTGCCAACAGTTATTACTTGTGCTTTGGGTGACCAGGTTTGCATGAATTTCATGATAATAATAACCAATTCTACTAGGTAACTAGGTAAAAATGATAATAATTTAGCTTGCCTAGAACATTATTTTTTAGATAGTTCTTCCTCTTATCCTATTGATATTTTTTGACCTTACACAAACAGCAAGTTCATTCATAATTTATGCTTGATTATTATAATCTGGTTACCCTCCCTGTGCGCTGGCAATTCTTTTGATGATTGACTCAGAAAAAAAACATTAGTAGAAAAGAGTTAATGTTTAGTACAGTTCTCTCATTTCTAATCTGTGCTCACATTTATCATTAACCATGCAGGTTTTACTATTTGATAGGGTGTGCCCGCTATTAATGGCTGAACCAATTGAAACGAAATAATAGTCACTAAATATAACTTTTAATTATCGTATGATTATTCAAAATAATTGTAATTTTTGTTATGTTTGGCACAGAATAAGAATTATAGTTAGCTTGTTATCTTTTATGAAAAAGGTGCAGGGTAAAGAACCTGTAAACTGTAAATTTTACCCTATTCACGCTTAGATAATATGAGCAATATAATATTTGTTATTTGGGTTACTAGAGATACCAATTTTCGTTTTTGCATCTTGAAACTTTAAATTTAGTTTCTACTGGGTTAAATGAATAGAATAATTAATGTCTGAAACTTTGCTTTAATGATTAATCCAATAATTCACCTTGTAAGATTGAAAGAAACGACTTTTAACTAGATAGAAATTAGTTATTCAAGTTTAATTAATAATTTTGCTAATTTTTAATTCATTGATTAAAATTAATCTTGACAAACTTGATATTACTTGTTTGAAATTTGACTTGATCATGATTAAAAATTTTAATTAGTTTAATTATTTAGATTAAATAATCGTTGCTCCATTATTTCATAATTAAGATAATAATTTAGCAAGCTTTTATTTATAAAAACTTGCAAGATTGATTTAAATAAATGATATCAAACAGAATTTGTATTTGATCAAGTTAAGTTTGAATACTGTAATTTTTGTTGATTATGTGAATTGAATTAAATAAACAATTTTTAAATATTAGAATTGGATGAGTTGTTGTGGATCAAATTATTTATTTAAACTGTAATTTTTGCTGAATTTCTGGTTTTATCAAAATGTTGTAGTTATGTTTAATTTATTGGGAAAAGTTATGCGCACATAATTTTTATTTTTAACTAGGTGAACTAGTTATCAGTTCTCAAAAATATGAAAGTTAATTTATTTTTTTTAAAGGTTTAAGAAAGTTATAAACTGTAACCTTGAAAATATTAACTTTTCTTTTCAATTGTTTCTCTTGAATATATAAAATAGGTTTTGATTTATAATAACAACTTTTTGAAAATTAGGATTAACCTTGTCAATTCTACTTCCAAATGATAGCCATCCCTTCAATTGAATATTTGAAACTTCCTTAATTTTCATGAAATCAATTGACTTTTTCCTCGATGTTTGTCTGTAATCAAGGAAAAATCAAAAGTTTGACAAACAATAAAAGCGCTGCCATTGAAGAGGAAAAGCGCACAGAATAAATAGTAGCCGCTTTAGATTGAAGAGGAGCCGCACAGAATAAAATCCAATTTTCTTTAGAAAGAAAGATTTCTCTTTTCTTCAAAAAAATATTTTCTATCTTTGATTTTCTTTAAGAGTGTTTTACTCTTTTATTTTTATTCTGTGCTTCAATGGAATAGAAAAGACACAGAATAACAGTCTGTTCTCTTATTCTGAGCCAATGAGCAGCTCTTTTCTGAATGAGTGACTCAAATCAATGAATGAATAAATGAAAAGCAGAAGAAGTACTTTAATTAAGGAGCCGGTCCTCTACAGCCTGTGCTCCATAAGGATCTGATTGAAGATTATTCTCTGAATCGGAAGATATTCTTTGATGCGAATACAGAATAAAAACTCTGTGCTATTGATGATTACCAAGCAAAATAGAGGATTAAATTCCGCGGAACAGAATATTCTGTTTATATACTGTAATTCCAAGAAGAAAATTATTTCTTCAGATCAGGATATTATTCCTTTGGGCGTTGTTTTCTTGGAATACTACCTAGATAAATAGATTAGATGATGACAGTACTTGGAAAATAAGCCGGATCAGAATGAAAATAGAACAATTTCCACAGAATTATAAAAGGAATAGAGGTTTTTAATGGAATTGTTATTATTTCTTATTGTCTTTAGCACACCCTGGGGACTTTTTCTTTGGAATTGCTGGCTAACTTTGATGGTTTTGTAAGCATTTCTTTGTCCCTGGTGTTTCATATTTATCCTTTTGGTCAAGAAATCGCTAAAGTGAAAGGCTATTAATCTCATTATAGCTTTGAAAGGGATGGCCAATATTGATTGAACATGCTTGCTTATTTTATTTATTTTAAGCTGAGAATAGACTGGATAATATTTCAAATAAAATTTTATGGTTTCAATTTTTTGCAAGATAAAATGTCATTATGAACAAACAATCATAAATTCTATTTATAAAATTTAGTTATTATGAGCATGAGCATTTTCTACAAGATCTTTTCTGATGTATTATTAAGGTACATGTATTGAGAAAAGAAATGTTATTTATAATTCATCCTGTTCCAAATAATAATTATAATCATAAAAGGTTCTTGCATAAAATTTTGATGAATTGAATAAGGAATATTTAATAGATTGTAAAGGATTTATTCTTGTAAAAAAACAACCTTGAAAAGCTTTTAAAATTTGAATAATCTATTAAATAGAGTATAGATAAACAACCGGCGAATTTTATTTTTTAAAGCAATTTTCAATATTAAACTTTTTATCTTGTTATAAAATCAATATTTTTCTTGGTATTGATTCCAACTTCCAATTGATTTAAGTTAAATAATTCACTTAATTTTAAAAATATTTCTATATTCTGTTACAGTTTTTGAATTAAAATTTATATTTGTTTTACTATTTACATCTTGTTCGAAATAAGTTATCTTAATTTAAACCATTGATTTATTTTCAAAATCCTAGTTAATTATATAAAATATTTTTAAACATGCTACAGTTTCTACAAAAAAAAGTTTAAAACTTAATTTAAAACTGTAACAAAATATAGAAATATTTTTAAAATTTAGTTAATTATTTAACTTGCAATATATTGGATGCCATTTATTCGTAAAAATTTTCAACTTAAAAACTTCCTAGATCATCTATTTTGTCATATTCCTTGTTGTAATTATTTTGTTAACATAACAAATTCCGAGTTATATAATTTAATTTTAGAATTGAACTCCCTTGATACTTCCACAAACTAGTGCTGATGAGACGGATATCTCATATAATTGAGTCAATTAATTATCCCTGGAGTGAAGTGAACCGAGAATTGGAACCGAAACATAATTAGTTAAACAAAAGCCAAAATCAAATATTTGTCGAACAAATTATATTAAATTCAGGAATTGATACAAAATACAGACTATTTTTGATTTAATTCACTCTAAATTGAAAGACTTTTTGGTATTAGGACTATAGAGTTGTTTCCCAAAAGTGTTAAATTAAACCGAGAATAGACTGTACTTGATTAAAATACAAGATACACAATGAAAATTGAAAAATATTTCTACGAAGTATTAGTTTTAATTAGATCATCAAGCTTGTTATTCATCAAATATAGCTTGTGACATTTTTTTTAAAAAAAGAAATTAAATTTTTTAAAAGCTGTAATTTTTATATTGTTCTTAAATATAAAACATTAATTACCAGGATTAATAAGGATTTCGGTTAGATAGAGGTTTCAGATTATTTTTTACCTTGATCATCTCAAAATTTAATATTCATGTTTCATAAGATTGAAATTTAATTTATTATTTTATAATTTAATTATAGCTAACATTACATAATAAATGCATTTGATATTAACTTAATCTTGTTATTACTTCCATGAATTTCTATTTGATGAATGAAATATCACATTTCCTTAGCAAAAATCTGTGTAATTTTTTCCTAGAATATTTACTAATTAAAAATCCAGGAATTTTATTTTTATTTGATTCTTGCATTTTATTAGCCTATTGTTGAATATATTCCTTACAAATCGAGTTCAGAGATTTTGTTTTCTTTATTCGTAGAAATTTTCGAGTGAACAGTACATTAAACTCAGAATCAATAGTCCGGATCATAGATAGGTCTGTGCTATTCTGTTTAGTGTCGCAGGAATTTGTATATCGATAGAAGACTAGCTTTAATCGATTGGATGCGTTGATCGTCTCATTTGATTTGATTTTGTAACAGAACTTATTGAGTGCTCTGAATAACAAACAAACAAATGGGATAACCATTTGATCAGACCATTGGAGACATGAACCGGAGAGTGAGATGATTGGCAAAGAGCTAAACAATAGGTATGATCAAGGTGGTGCTTAAATCTAAATAGTGTTTTCTGATAGGGTAGATTTATTTTCAATAATTTTCTGGTTTACTCAGGGTGATTTTATTTAGCTATCATCACAAGAATTTAAAATAGATTTTATAAATTGTTCTTGTTTATAAATTATGTAATGGATGAGCAAAGGCATTTTAATATAATTTGTTAAAGATTCGTTTTTAAGGTTCTAGGTGAAATATTTAAGCTAATTTGAACAAAAGTGCTAAAGGTAAATGTGTAGACACCTTGCTCATCACACATTTAAAAGCAGTGCAGACGCTTGGAACTAATGCGTTATGTGCAAGGGAAATCATATGTCAGATTAAAGTCCTCTTTGAAGGCAATATAAATAGAAGAGAATATTGGAAATGACGGCCAGAATTAGTGCACGAAAACAGATGTATAAACAAATTCTGTGTTTTGTTTTTCCTTTCACATTTTATCAAGCTAATTATTCATTACAAGAATTTCAATCTTGTTCAATTTAATAAGCCTGCGGAAATGTCTTCAATGAATAGTAAAAAGGTATATAAACAAGAATAAGTTAAAATTGTAATTGATAATTCTTAGCCACGTTGCCTCGAGCATATTTTGTTGAATATAATTAGATTTACGTTCAAATTAACTTTCATTACGAGCTAGATCAATAAACATATTTTGGAACTGAATTTTAAACTTTATTATTACAAATAACCAGGATTAAATTAAATTAGGCAATAAATTCTACACAGCTAATTTATTTAGTAAATTAGCCTTGCTGCAGTAATTGAATAGAGAATTCTAAAGAATTTAAATTTAATTAAATGCTAGAATTTAATACAAAACGTGTGTGCATGCACAAATAGATAAGAATAAATTATTATGCCTGAATTTAAAGTTTTTATTAACTACATGTGCATGTGCAATTCTTATCTCATAAATAAGTAATGGGTAGAAAGCGTCTTCAATTAAAATTTATCTGCTCTCGTTAAATTAAATTATAGTGTGCTTGAGGTTAATTCAGACCTCTCTTCCCTCTGCACATCACTGATAGTGAAAAGGAAAATAACAAAAAAGAAATTTTCATTTATCGCTTCCCACACGAAAAGAAAAAACAACTTTCAAACTATATTTTCTTTATTTTTCGCCCCGAATAAAATAACGAGAGATTTACTCCTTGTCCTATAAGCCTGTGCTATAGTACAGGACTATTAAGTTTTGATTAAACTGATAGCAGAGCCCAATAACAAAGACTGTGTGCTGTGCTGTTGAGGATCAAAATTTCTTTACTGAGTTTCAAATTTCTAAACCATTCTTTTGATCACAGGATTTGAGGCAAACGGATTCAGGTGTTGCCAAGGTGGGTCTTGAATAAACAAATTTAATCTTGAAAAACTAGGAATCATGCAACATTTTTAAATAAACCAAGAACAGTTATTAATAAGTTTGTATAATTGACTATTTAACAAAATTGAATTAACCTTGCTTATTCTATTGAAACAACAATTACATTGTTTATTATTTTTAGCTATAATTAATAATCATAACCAAGGTATCATTGTAATTGGTGATTATGATGGTTCAATTTTATTCTTGAGTTTATATTTGTTCTTGATTATTATTTTTGATACGACTACAGATAATCACCTAGTCCAATAAAATTGATAGTTATCTTGGTTATTGTTTGTACTAATGGTCAAAACGAGATATTCATTGTGTTTTCAAACGTAAACTGAAGAGATTTAAAATCAATTTTTATTGTCTCTCAACTTATTTGTGTCCAAAAGAATTGTTTCGAGAAATCCGGGAATTGTTTCTTCGAATACTTTTGGAGTCCAAACAACAGTGGCGGCCAAAGGGTGTGTTTTAAAAATACCCCCTTTGAGTCGAAAGTTTGTCAAAATACCCCCAGAATTGTCAAAAAAGTTTCTTCGCAAAGCGAGGCCGTGCCTTTTACGCACTAACATACCCTCCTTTGGAATTTGTACAAAAAAACCGCCATTTCTTGAAAAATTCCCCCCCCCCTGGGATCGAAAATTTTGGGCACCATTGCCAAAGAAATAGATAAACAAAACCAAACGACAACTGAACTGAAGAAGATTTAAAGAATTATTCTTCAATTTTATGGAGTTAAGGGATGGGCAGTGGTTGTATTCACTCAGCAGTGACATTAGGTACTAGGAAGAGTCATCTATTCTGGATTTATTGTCAACACAAATGTATAAACAATGATAATCTGTGCCAAATCCTAGGGTAGTTTGAAGATTAAACTTGTTCTGGGATGAACAAGGGAGGGTTGGAGCTCTAGGGAAGTTCAAAATGGGAAATTGTTTGGAAGAGTTTATTAGAAGAAGATGTTATTCTAATTTGTCTGGATTATATTTAAACACATAAATATAGATTATTCTATTATATAAGCATATGGGGATATAGTATAGATGTATTACCACCTTGAGCTTCATTGATCAGGATTATTTATAGTACTTACTATCGTTTCGTATGTCAAGGGATAGATTAGATTCGGACAAAAGAATAGGAAAATAATTAAAATCTCGCCACACAATAGGAAAAGCCATAAAAGGCTACTGTGCGGCAAATGTATGTGCCTTAAACAATTCAATTGGAATTTCAAAACCAAAACACAATCTAGCACAAAAACAAAATGATAGAAAAGGATATTGTATTTCAAATTGGATCGCAATCAGTAGTGTTTGCAGTCAAGAGGAATGACTGTGCGATGGAAAGGGAGAGAACGAAAACAAATTAATTGAGTCCACAAATAAATTGCTTTTCATTTGATATTAGATAAGTGGATGTCTTGCCGGAGCACAGAATGAATAGCGAGGTCATTTACTTGATTGCTGGAAAACTGAATTATTTCGTATAAACTTATAGGACTAGTTTTGCTATCATCGGTGATGCTCAAGGGGGTGGGAACTTACAAATTAATAACTGCACTAAAGATTACCTTGTATAATCATCTCAAATTAGACGTTATTTTGAAACACTATGTGCTCATATAAATAACATTTTTTTCTAACCAAGATACATTTTTCAAGCATTATATCCCTATGATATTTGATAGTTTAAACATCCATGAGCATGCCTGTGCTTTATCGAAGTGAGGTCATTATGAGGGACAGTTCTACATTCAAATTCATACAAAATTGAGTAGGATATCTATTTTGTTTGACAATTTTTCACTTATTTATTCTGTGATTTATATTTGCTATATTTCAACAACCTAGTTTTAAAGAGCTGTCAAAAATAAATTTTATTTATTTCCTGGTCATTTACAATAAAGATTACTTCCGAAATTTGCACCGGATACAATACAAATAATATTTATGTATAAGTTATTAGCAAGATAGAATTCTCTTCAAATTTTAATGTGAATGAGACCACCTTGATCATCATTAAGCAATAAATCTAGAATTGAATGAATGGTATCTTTCTATTCAATTGAAAATATTCTTCATTTTTTAAAAATGGAAATCCATTGAAATTCGATATTCTTCTCATCCTTTTCTTTAACAAAATAATGATCAGGTTATTAAAAAGCATCCTTTTATTTCGTAGTATAAATATTTTAAGAAAACCTTTTCCTCATTTTATTTTTTATTGGATTTATCGACAAAAATACAGTTTTTATTAGAGATGCGCAAAGGGTTTCTCATAAAAACCAGGCTAACCAGGCTTTAATCCCAGGCTAATTTAAATCAATCTTAATTTTTATAAAAATACCAAGCTAATTTAGAATTAAGCAAAAGAATATTTGTGCATATTCAAATTGAATGATTGAATTTGCATATATGTACAAGCTTATATTTCCCACCCCTAAAACTCCTTGAAATGCCTGCCCTTCCCTGAAAATCAATAAATACATTGAATAATCTAAAAGAATATTCTGTACTTTAGGTATAATAATCGTATTGACAGTAATAACGATAGTATTCCTGTTGGGACTGATAGGCGTATCCAAATCGCACTTACCAACAGTCTTACTCTTCTCCTGTATGGACCTGTTCCTGTTAATAATCACCTATTATGGCAGCTATACCACCAAGGGCGCCAATATGGGCGCATTCATCATATTCCTGATCACAACAGTGCTATCATTCGTGTTCTCGACATTCATTTGGCGCCAATCGTTATATATTAAAAGAAGTGCTACAACTGAACGCTTACACCACAATCACCAGCAGCACAGCCATCAGGATCT
This sequence comes from Eupelops occultus, assembly GCA_034695605.1. Lineage (NCBI taxonomy): Eukaryota > Metazoa > Arthropoda > Arachnida > Sarcoptiformes > Phenopelopidae > Eupelops > Eupelops occultus. Next base: position 10,002 of record JAQFZI010000842.1, read on the forward strand.
GTGCGGCAATGATTGCGATTTGTTTAGCACTCAATCGCCGGCGCTTTCTATGGCTTACGACCAAGATTTCAATGACTATAATCCATACCAACACTACTGGACTGTTGAGAGTAATGACTGCAAGCGTTTGGTCGGCGATAGATATGATGTCTAATAGCTAAGGAATTCCTTTCACCTGATTTAACCATAATCATTTATGGCTCACATATATATATATAAACACATTAAGCACAGACATAGCTCTGTCAGCCATGGCTTTCCCCTCATCTATTTTATTGTTCTGTAAATATAAGCGAAGAAAATATTTGTTTTACTTTTGTTTTGTTTCTCGAAATCGTTTTATTATATTTGAAGAAAAATTATCAGAATTTTCAACGTTTTTATTGAACATATCTTCTGATGACAATACTGGGAGTTTTCATTGAATTTCAGGATAAGCTTAAAACTACTTTATAGCCTGAGTTGATATAATTTTTCTTTCTTTTCAAAAATAATTGGTTTCAATTCATTGATGGCCAAGGGGGTAAAGAATAAACATCCCCCTTAAGTTTTTGGTCTGGAGGTACCCCCTCCCCCAAGAATAATTTTGGGACCCCCTATTTCGAAGAGCTTAGGCATTACTGGTTTGAAGTTTTTTCAACTCTCTCTCTCTCTCTCTCTCTCTCTCTCTCTCTCTCTCTCTCTCTCTCTCTCTCTCTCTCTCTCTCTCTTATCCGAAACATTTTAAATCTTCAATTATTTGCTTCCGAATAAGTTTTTATATCAATCTCTGTTTGGATTCAATTATTTTGTCGTTTATTTTGTTTTTCTGTAAAAATAGAGACTATTTTTCGTTTCAATTAAATTGAAATCAAAACAAAATGTATTTATTTTAAGCGTTTCTTTACTTCATATCTATTTTGGAAAAATAAAGAAAATAATTGCTTTCTCTGGAAAAAATTGGGACAAAACTTATAAATATATAAGAATCAGTGGTGTGCAGCGGGTGGTTATTCTAGGGTAAGCTATTTCTAGGGTAAAGAATTGAATGTTCTTTATTTCGGCAAGAATATTCTTGAAAAACTTTAGCAGTAGGAATTGCAAGCTCTTGCACACCCCTGATTCGCTTGATAAGCTTATGTGGATGTGCTAAGGACAGGTTGTTATACTTAAAATGTAATTATCATATAATTTAATGTCTAAATCGATCGTTTCGTACAAACAGTTCCTGGTTTGTAAAAAACGTGTCTTTCATATAATTAACAAAAAAATATCACTAAATATAGTGTAGAATATTCTTTATTATAGTGTTATCACAAGAAAAATATTGCGATAATTATATAATATATTCTTATACAGTCTATCCTCGTTTTAAAGAAAGTTGACGATGCGTACGAAGTTGATCCAGGCTTAATTTAGGTTTATTCTAGCATATTTTTAGGATAAAACATGTTAATTGAACTTTCCTTTAAAACGAGGATAGACTGTATTCTTATGATGATTATGGTATGAGAGGGAAGAATAAAATAATTGTGTCTTATTTTACTAATCTATTTGAAAAATGGAGTAAATCATCCGAAACATTAAAGTTTGTAATTCGTAAGCAATTTTTTTCAATCTATTTTAGGTACAGACAAACCCCGATTCCAACAAATATTTCTCTGTATTTCATTTTTGGCTAGAACACTCATTTCTTGTCATAATCTATAATATAAACTTGTTTATTCGTTGACTATATTGTAATTTTTCAAGCTCATTAGCTTTAATAGATTCAGCATGCAAGTTTATGTAATTAATTTGTTGGCTTACCCTGTATCTAAAATGAAAAATATACTGTATATCGGAAAAAATTGGGAATAAATTAACTTTGAAAATAAGACTCTGGTAATGTGCGAATTATTTGCTAGAGTAGACCGGTTTCTCAGCTTAAATATTAAAGACTATTGATCTTAATATAAAAATAAGAGTTCACTCATTTTTCTCTTCAAATCTAATGCCAAACATTGAATAATATATTCAGAAATCGATTTATTTAAAGCAAATTTGAAGTGAAAAGTGAGTGAAGTGTAAAATATGGAGAAAATTGACTCAAACTCTCAGATTTAAGGAGAGAATAAACTTATGGATATCCAATATGGTATGGCCAAGGTCTAACAAATAAATCTGATAACCAGGTACATCTTTATATGTATTGTTTTGTTTAAATAATAAGCTTGCCTCATTTAAAGAATTTTTCACGCATAGCTTGAACTTTTGTTAAAATTATCTTGGTTATATTTTTTGAAGGCTATTAATTTCAATTTTTAGAGATTTCACAATATATCTATTTATCTAGTTCATTTAACTTCTACAATTTCATTTAGCATTTAGCTTCTTCTAAAAATATAATCTTAGATGAAATATTTGATTGAATAATCTGATTTTTCTTCTTATAGAGGAGTCAGTGTTTTGCCAAACATTTTAAGATTATTTGAAACAATTTTATTAAAAAATTAATACCAGTAATAATTGAAAATGAAATGTTCCCCAAAGAACAATATGGTTACAGAAAAGGAACAAGTCTATTCCACCAACATGTTGATATTCAATCAATTTTATATAATGCTCTTAATGACAAAAATGTTAAATGCATTGA
>JAQFZI010000843.1:0-12613 GCA_034695605.1 Eupelops occultus
TGCTCTCAGAGGACATATATATATTAAGGTATATGTATATAAGGAGCGCATGTCTTTGGTATATATTAATATTAATTGTCTTTAAATTCTAATATATCAAGAATTTTGATTAAAAGTTAATAAAAATAATTGAAAGAAAGGCAAACAATTCTTCAAAGAGTTTAAAAATATTGAGTTTCGAAGAGAATTGAAAAATAGATGAGTTGGGTATTCAGAAAAGAAAAGTTCTACTCTAGGTGTTCTTTTATAAATGAAATATAAGCCTAAAACCAATTTTGTCATTGAAATAGACATTGAAAAGACTTGACTCTCGTTTTGACACAAATAAAAGTTATGATCAGTTTTGTTGAATTAATCGCAATTGAATTCATTGAAAATAAATTATTGTTTTTATACAAAAAAGGCAATTGTCATACAATAAACTTTATTGATATGATGTTTGCGATGGTGTTTACTCTGACCATCATTTACTTAATAGCCATAAATCAACTAAAAGTAAGAATATATACGCCTTTTTGATAGCCATTAGTCTATTCGGACATCAAAAACAAAAATATTAGCTTTTATTCATTTTATACAAATATTGCTCTAAAAAAAAGTATAAAAAACACTTTTCATGAAAACCTTTCGCCAGTTCTTCGGAGAACTCTCTCCGATTAGTTAGAAATCAATTGAAAGTTTGTAAATGTAATAAATGATTAGTTGAAACATTATTCTAAACAAGTATTCAATTATTAATTACAAGTATTATTGCAAAGTATAAGTATTATTCTGAGTTAAATCATGCATTTTATTAAATTCATATGATTTCCTCAACCATTCAGAATGAATGAGGCTTTAAATTTGTTTTTTGATTGTCGTCAACCAATCGATTTCTCATAGTTTTCAGAAAACTAATGGCAAATGACAATTTCTCCCTAGATGAGTCCAATTACATGGTATCCGATGAGATTTATATAGATTTAAGTAAAAATGTCTTTCGATGAAAGAAGGCTTAGTTTACCTGTTTTTGTTCTAAACGATGGGATTAATAAAAGCCCTGTTATTAAGGTTAGAGACGATTCTATTGACTATCGAAGCGTTCATTCAGTTTATGGTATGAAATGATTTTGAATCGATTAAAACTTTCGGCTCATTTTAAAATCATTTAAAAAACATCTCTTATTTAATATGATTTCTGATAATAAGTTTTATTAACCGATTGATTAATTAATAGGTACTGGACAACTTCCTGTCCATCATCTGCTGCTCTCAATCAGCGGAGACTCAAAGATCTCTTTACAGCACACATCTGTGCAACAATTATCGGCAATACCTGAAGATCAGGAGCTCACAGAACCCTATGAGGCACAAGAAGAGCAGATGGATGAGGATGATGAGGACGAAGAACCACATATTATTATAACAGATCCAGCACCCGATGGAGGCTATGGTTGGGTTGTAGTATTGGCCTCATTCTTATGCAATGTTATAGTGGATGGCATTGCCTATACGTTTGGTCTATTTTTCGAGGAATTCGTCCGTCATTTCGACACAACTAAAGGAAAGGTTGCCTTATGTGGATCACTACTCAACGGATGTTATCTCGGAGCAGGTCTGACATAATTCCAACATTCAATTTATATCAATTTAATCAATTGTTTACATTTTAATTAAGTTGTTTGCAATAAATAGAAATGTGCACTAATTTTAAGCCAATTGTAGCTCTCATTCAATATTCTTTGAACCTTTTATTTGAATCTTTTAACTTTTTCAAATAGAAATAAATAGAGATTCAATTCTCCTTAGTCAATATCAAGAAGTCCCTATTAATGGGAACTTGGCATCTTGCACATTTGTATTTTAACTTTAATATTATACTTATTCTCAAAGTAAAGCTCTTTTTTGAGAGAATTGTGTTTCAAAACACTTTCAAAATATTTAAGTGAATAATAAGAAAAAAGAATTAAATAAAAAATGAGTTTATATTTTCTGAACTCCTGAATAGATAAGAATAGTTTTGAGAATACTTTTTATGAAAAACAATTCTTGGTATCAGATTTGGACGAATACGAGACCTAATTCTGACTCACATTTAATGGTTTTAATGTTAATTATAGACAAAGAGAGGCCAAACATAATGTCAAAAGACTGAAAACAATTTGCATTTCTCTAAAACTAATGATAATTATCTGAAAACCCGAACCACAGGTCCAATAGTGAGTGCTTTGGCCAACAAATATGGGTGCCGGTTCGTATCAATCTTGGGAAGTATTGTGGCATTTTGTGCTTTACTTCTGTCAACAGTAGCACCCAATATAGAATGTCTCATGCTCACTTATGGAGTTATGGGTAAATACTTATCTATTATTTGCTAAATATGTTTGCGGTTTAAACAATTCAATTAAATGTCAATCAATTACCTATTGATTCAGTTCAGTATTGAGAGCTCAGAATAAATTAGTTGCAATCAATCAAACTTTGAGAATGAGTTTATAGTGAAACAGAAGAATTGGTTCACAATTTCTATCAAAATGTTGTGTTTTTAGGTTTTCGGCCGTTTCTTAGGTTTTTATGGATTCGACGTATTCTTGACATTAAAACCGCAGACATTCAGACAATGAACTCAAAAAGTGGTTTAAATATCTAAAGACTATAAAAATGCATTTAACGTCATATTTAGGAGGCGTTGGTTTTGGTTTGATTTATTTGCCGGCAATAGTATCGGTCGGATACTATTTCACAACCAGAAGAGCATTGGCCACAGGACTGGCTGTCTGTGGTTCTGGTATCGGGGCTTTTCTGTTCGCACCATTCACTCAGTGGTTGTTAACTAAAATGGACTGGATGAACACTCTTATGATATTAGCTGCACTGGCTCTTCACTGTTCAGTGTTTGGAGCACTTATGCGTCCACTGAATGTGCATGCTGAAGCCATTATTGTTGATGACACCAATACTAGAAATTCTTCGAGAAAACCGTTACTCCAAAGAATAGCAGAGGAGAAGAGACGACGACTTTTGTCGCATTCGAACTCTCAGTTCTTATTAATGATGCAAAATAGTAGTGACGGACAATATGATGAGCTGAAGGAACGGCTTATGATGAACTCAATGAACACTGAGCCAGGGGTCCATTCCAATCTTTATTTGGATCAGTTATTCTCTCCACAACCGCCCTCACAATCACAACCGCAACAACTTTCGCCAATTATGGAGAGAAAGGTCACAAATTCAGAGAACGCAAGCCCTGAGTCATCGATAGCCGGTTCTCCACCAGAGGAGAAAGGTATGAAAAAGGTTCTTTTGAATAAATAAATGTTCACTGAATCGCTTAAATTGCTTAACACTTTTTGATTTGACGCTTAATCAATGCTTTTGTTTGGGTTTTTTTGGCTCATAACAGATCATGAAATGCAATTACAAGACTCTGCCATTTCTTTGTCAGGAGAGCTGACCTTCCCCTCAAATACAACATTAAACGCTCCGCAGTCGCCGACAGCTGACGGCGTAAATAGATTAACAGGTAGTTCTCAATTAAATTTCCCGCGAAGACGACAGCCCGGATTGCGAACTATGTCTGAGTCGTCCACTTCGGGAGTTCAGGCCTCACAACCACTTCAAGTGATCCTATCGTCAGGCACTCCAACCCATTCAGCAGCCCATAAAAGCCAAACAATAGCTGTGCGGCCCATGTACAAAAGAGATATATTTTATTCGGGATCTACTTCAACCCTTCCGCCCAATGCATCCCTTCAACAAATCGCCGAATCCCAGGGAGTTATCAGCACTACTATGGGTCAGAGTGTAGTCTCAATTCCTGCCCGCGATATCATAAACAAAGTTCAACAACAATTGGCTCAAATAGAAAATGAAGGAAAGGATGGCGCCGAGGATCCAAATGAAAAGAACCTGTGCCACAAATTGCTATCTTCTTTAAAATTGAAAAACGAAAATAAGGATTCGAATGACCCCGAATTCACTGAGAAAAAGCCATGTTTTCGTTTTAAGATACCGCCATCGATGAAAAGTATTCTCAAAGAAATGTTAGATTTTTCATTAGTGAAGGAAAGCTCGGCCTTCACTTTGTTGTCGGTGTCTAATGTGTTTGGAATGATGGGCTTTTATGTTCCCTTTGTATACATCACACAATTCGCTGTAAATCATGTAAAAGGTATTATTTCCTCCATATTTCTCATATTTCTTTTCGACTTATTATTCTTAAGCCTTTTCTCATTTAATGAATAAATTATTAGAGAAACAAAAGCTGACAAACAATCCATTTCCCAATGAATCCGATTAAATAACATCAGGGATGCACAAGGGGGATTTTCAAGATATCTTCCCTAAAGTCGAGAGCTGGAACCCAATCTAAATCTCGGAAAGTTAATTTAACACTAAAAATGAAATAAAAACCACCCTTTTAATTCTGAAATTTTTGGAAATTTATCTCCCTAAGTTGGAGAACCTTGTGCATCCCTGAATAACATTACTTTTAATCTATTATTTCAAATACAAATAAATCTGAGAAATATTTTTCATTGACTTTAAGACTAGAATAAGTTTCAGAATATTAACTTTTTCTGTATTTTTTGTATTGATTTGAATCTTGATTAAGATGGCGACGAATTGGTGAAGTCTGATAGCGCTGCTCTCCTCATCTCAGTAATAGGCATATCCAATACAGTGGGCAGGTTGATTTTTGGAGTTATCAGCGATATAATCAATAGGAACGGATCCATAGCTGGCCTTCGTATTACGGCTCTGACTATCAATAATTACTGTTTATTTTTATGCGGACTCTCAGTAATTGGAATACCGTTTTGTATGACTTACAAAACAGTATTGATATCAAGTGTTTTATTCGGGTTTTTCGTCTGTAAGTCATCTCTTATTTATAATTAAATGAATTAATCAAAGTTTGTATCATATCATTGAATAGCGGCTTATATTTGTCTGACTTCAATAATTTTGGTCGACTTATTAGGAATCGATAGACTAACCAATGCTTTCGGTCTTTTAAGCCTTTTCAGAGGCGCCGCATCGATGTTGGGACCTCCCCTCGCAGGTAACCTCTTCAATGGCTTTTGTTTTATTGAAGCAATAAATTTAACGACACTCTTATTAAATAATAGGAACGGTTTTTGATATGACCGACTCCTACCGAATCACTTTTGGCTGCGCCGGTGTTCTCCTAATAATCTCATCGTTGATATCGTTTCTCATTCCGAATAAAAATATCAATTTGGAGGAAAAAGAAGAGCCCGAAAACGATTATAATATTTGAAACTAACTGTGATTTATATATATTTTATCGATTAATCCATTTTAATATTTGTAAATATTTAAGAAATTTTAACCCAATTATCATAAAATAACTTTAATTTTAAGACAATTTCATCGACTGATCTAAAAAACAAATTTTAACTTAATTGTAGACAAATTCAACCAATTATTCAAATACTTATTCATTTTAATTCATTATTTGATTGAAGATTGGATTCAAATGTAAATCTCTTTAACTCTCATTATTAGGTTTTAATCGTTATATAATTTATTATTAAATGTTTTTAATAAAAATAACTAAAAATATATTTTAATCATTGATTTCTGAAAATTTATTATCTTTTCCTCTCATTTAACTAATTGACTGAATCTTTGGATTACAAATTCGTGATTCATATGTTGCTTAATACTATTTTAAATCAATAAAATTGAACTCAAAGTTATGTTCGTCTCCTTTTCTTAATTACATGAAGTCTTGACTTTTCTTTTTGATTATAGATTTGATTAATAAATATTTATTGAAAGAAAATTGCATTCTTTGACACAAATACTATAATCAGTCTCAGATTATCTATGAAATAATCATTATTTTATTTGATCTTAGTAATAATAGACTCAATTGTGAGCATAAGATTCCTGGTTGTTATAATCTGGGAATTATTCAATATGTGTTCGGCTCTTATTGTCGTTAAAATATTGTTATCGCAACAAAACTATGCATTTTATCATTTTATTACATTTCTTCCAATTATTTTATTTATATCCAAAAACATTTGATTTCTTTTTCAAAGAAAGTAATCATTGAATTAAATAAAATTATCGAAAAAAAGTTTTCAGTTTTATTAATTACAAAAAGAGTTAATTATAATCAATAGAAGAGAATTTACAGGTGGGAGTCAAGTGGAGACAGTTTGAGGTATTCCCATATAATTCTGATAAAATTTAAATTCTTAAACAGATTAGAGAATTATGTCTTTTCAAACAAAAAACAGTTATAATAAGTGTTAATAAATTTATTATTTTTATATAACGTCTATTTATTATCTGTTTGTTGAGTTTTGAATAAATATTTCATTTAGTATTTCATTTAATGTGTTTATAAATTAAAAATAAAAGTGGGCTAAAATGTCTAGATCAATTATGCTTTCATTTTTATTTTTGACAGCTCTTTTGAGTTTTGTGGCCGCACTTCCCGGTAATTAAAATATATTTGGCTCTAATAACAAATTAAATGATTGGTTTATTCGCTTAATTAACGTAATAAAAGCCAAGAGCAGAGGATCCTCAACTCATCGATATTTACGAACTGCTCGCTCAGATCCTTATCCTAAACCTTTAAGAGCTCTTCATAATCCTAACCTATTCAGTGGTGATATTGTCAGATATAATAGGTTTGAGGTAAGTTCAATACAAACTTTAACTCACATTTATTGCCTTCTATTTGAATGATTAGAATAGAAATGCAGTTTCACAAAGTTATTGGCTTTGGCCTAACGCTCAGATCCCTTATGTGATTGACCCCTCTCTAAGTAAGTTGTTTATCATTTGTTAATTTTATTACAATCTATTTAATATTGAAAGGTGACAAAAAAGATTTGATCTTGGAAGCAATGAATCAGTTTCATCAGTTCACTTGCATACGATTCAGAGAGAAAAATACTGACGACAAAGACTACGTCCGTATATTCAAAGGATTCGGGTATTATTTGCCTCTTATTTAAAGTATGCGGACATATATTTGACAATTAATTGACAATTACTTAGTTGTTATTCAACTATCGGAAAGGACAGTGACAATCCCGAAATGGTGTCATTGGGAGACGGCTGTTATTTTAGAGGAACTGTTGTTCACGAACTTATGCATACAGTTGGTCAGCCTATTTTTCATTAAATAATCTAGTAAAAAGTTTAATTGTCATTAATGATAATCAAACAGGTTTCTACCATGAACAAAACCGCTCAGATAGAGACGAGTAAGAATTGAAGAGCTTTTTTGACAATAAACAAAATTAATGGTATTTTAGTTTTATTTACATATTTTGGGATAATATCGACGACGACTTCAAAGAAGAGTTCAAAAAATTGAATCCATCGGACAATAATATTCTGACCCCATTTGACTACAGTTCAATAATGCTTTATGGCCCCAAATCATACAGCAAAGATGCAAAATCAATTACAATGCAGCCTAAATTACCTGGTTACACCATGATTGAGGTAATCATTTACATTTAAAAGCGAAAAAGTGGGCTCAGCCAGAAAGAAGTCGATCAGAGGGTAAAACCTCTTAAGACCTAATCTTACAAAATATTATATAATATAAAAATCGTAAAACTCAGAGACTATTCCAAAAATGTAATCACATGTATTTCCTAATTAGGTTTACGATAAACCTGGACTCACTGCTATGGATGCAGAGGCTATCAAGATGCTCTACCAATGTCATTAGTCATATTTTTATCTTGTTAACATTTATATATAATAAAATAAAAATATAAATTATAAGTTAATTTTGATTAAATTTAAAAGTTTATAATTAAACTAATATTCTATAAAATTTAAAATGAAATTAAAATATTGTTTAATACAATAACCAAGGTTTCAGCTTAAGATTCATTATAATTTATAAACCAAATAATAAAAATAAATATTTGCAATAAAAATGAAAAAGTGCTGAAAATGTAGTTTTGTTTGAAAAGAGCGCTTCCAATGCGTTTTGGAGACCATCCCTTACATCACTTCACAACATATTTGTAAACAAACAGACATTCATTTAATTTTCGGTTTTTATATTTCAATTACTATTTAATCAAATTTTGATTCAAAATCCTTATAAATAATTAATAGTTTTGAATAAGAATTAAAAATGTCTTTTGAAAGCGATTCCAGTTATGATGAAAATAAACTCAAAGAAAAGACTAAAGAAATGTTTACAAAAACTGGCGATTATTTGAAGGCAGAGCTCGAAAGTAAGACATCTTTTAATTGAATTTATAATAATTATTAATTAATTTAAATTAAATTTGGGTTAATTTTCAGTGACTTTAGAAGACTATAAACTGTTAGAAGATATGAATAAAGTGACGGCAAATAAATACAAAGAGATGTCTGCCATCACTGACAATGTCTCCAAAACCGTGGACTCAATGAATGACAAATACAAGACTTTATTACCGAATCTTCAGCTCATCGATAAAATTGAGGAAAAGGTTCAAAAGCTGGAAGACATGGCTTATGCTATCGACGCCTACTCTAAACGATTAGGTAATTGTTTTTCAAAAAAAAAAATTTAAAACCATTTGAATGACAGAAATGATTGTTTTGATTAAATCCGAAACAATCGGATGTTTTTATAGCCTAAAAATGATTTAATACTTGAATTGAAGACTTATTTTCACAAAATATAATGTTATGCAAACTTTAAAGTATTTTTAAAATAGTTTAATCGGATTAGTTGTGACCCACTCTATGGTTGTCTCCATTGTTTCAAAGACTGAATATTAGTTCAATCTTTGAAACTGAAGAAGAGTTTTGGTTTGAAAATAGCGATCCATTTATTAATTCAAAACTTATATTATAAACAATATTTCAAAAGATTTCAGCTTTAGTTCAAAGAAGACCAGAACTAAACATATCGAGTAATAAATCATTTAAAACACATCAAAGGGTTGTCTCTTTCGGTTGTTATCAAAGGCTTTAATTTTAGCTTAAATTCATTTTTAAAAAGTATCAGATCTTCCCATTTATTAGTCCAGAGTCCAAAAATAGTATATTATCTTCAGTGCGATTCCATTCAAATAAATTTTTTAAAAAACATTTTCAATGACTTTAGAATACATTTAGTTCATTGAAAAACAGATTTTCTCCAAAATATTTATAATTTGTTTTAATCTAAACTTAGAGTTAGTTTACATAAACATCTAATTAGTTATTATAAGAGATTTTGTTTTTCTTGGTTTCCATTAAACTTGAAAACCCTCTGAAATTAATATTTATCTAAAATTTACTTTTTTTTAATTACAAGTTTATGTTTGACTTTTGTTTATTTATTATTGCATTTAATTCAATAGTATTTTCATTAAATTTCAATTTCAATATTTTCTTTCCTCAAAACAAATTCTGTAAACGATTTTCACCTCATTTTAGTTTTTAATTTAATGTTTTTTTTAAATTTTATTATTTATTTTATTTAATTGATTGAAAATTTAGGTAATCTTTGTTTGGGGAACAAAAAAAAGACAATTTTTGATAAATTGTGTCACAATATGTCAATTATTGTTATTATTTTTAAGACTTATTTCTAATTCTTATCAAAATATTCTCCAAAAATCTTAAATATTTTTCACTTTCTCTCGATTTTTGAGAACTCAATAGTTTTGAAAACAGTTTTAGGAAAACATTGGAAGCAAACAAATTGGTGACCATTAGGTCTAAAGAGCTCTCAAATGTTTTTTCAATGATATTCGGGAAGAATTCGTTTTAAAACTTTTAGATAAACTTAAAGTGAAGCCGATTTTGAAATACATTATGAAATATGTTTACTGTTATTGCGAAACGAGTTTTAGTATACATTTTCTTAACAAATAAAGTGAATAAAGCGTTTCACTCGAAAATTCTGAATCACTTTTCAAATACTTTTGAAACTCAAAGCTTTTGTAAATCATCTCAAACTCCTTTGAAACCAACAAAATAAGGGGAGAGAGAGAGAGAGAGAGAGAGAGAGAACAAATGCCACACAAAAGTTGTATTTATATTATAAATATATTCTTGGGTATTGAATATATTTTGCAAAATTCAGTGAATCGATTCCTTTTTGATTAATTTTGGTTTTGGTTTCGCTTAAATATTTTGACACAAGTTTTGGAGAAAAGATTTTTGGTTTTCTAAACAAAACTGGGATCGCATTGACAGCACACGACTTGAGTGCAACTCTTCTGATATTAAGTGCTTTTTCTGTGAATCACTTATGAAAAGGAGTGTTTGAATTGAAATTTCGGGTTAGACTCAGACGTAAATCAGTTTAGGTTTTTATTGCTGTTTTTCACCCCATTATCGCCTAAATTATCTCTTTTTATCACTTTTTTGAAATTAAATTTTCTCTCATTTTTATCGTTTCTCTCAAAACTTAATCTCATAATAAGTTTTAACAAAAGAATACTTTTATTAAATTTGATTAAATTCTTGATTACAAACACAATATTCTCACAAATTATATAAAACAGTGCTATTCTGTGCTTTAGTCAAGGCTTGAAATTAAGTTATTCTTAACTTTTGAATCTTAATTACAATAATATCCTTCAACTTTTTATGTCTGGTAATTGTTTGCCAATTTAGTGGACAATAAATTTATGGCTTTATTTCAAATTAATTTTAAATATTTTTATTATTTTCTTTAAGATATGACTTATATTTATCGACTAATTGTTATTTTTTGTGTTTTTCCTCAACAGAAACGAAATATAAACAATTGGAACGAAAATAATTACTAAAACTTCTTAAAACAATTTAAATTCAAGTTTATTGTGATTTCAATTTTAGTCATATATTCATATAATTTAAACAAATTTTCTATTTATTTAATAAAATCCTTAATTTATGTAAAGTTTTTTATCAAATTTTTCGTCAAATTTTTCCAAAATATATATTATTTGTGTTTTAATTATAATTAAAGTTATATATAATTGACTTTTGATTATAAACAAAATGATTACAAAAATATTGTGTTTTTATTATAAAAAATAAATCACTTCCTAATAAGTGGTGTTTAGTTTGAAAACACTTTATAATGGGATTCAATCCGTTAGTCATATATTACATCATTTGTTTGAAATAAATGAAGAAAAAAAGCTCTTCGGAGGTCTATAACTGTGTGAGAGTTGACTGATGTTTAAGATATTATTGTATAGGAGTTGTGAGAGCCGTTCAAAAACAGTTTCTTTTCAAAAAATGATTGCCGTTTTCTTCTTATCCTTTGAGAGACCGAAAGATTGAGTGAAGAGAAAGTGAGGGAAAAAAGTGAAAATAATTTGAGTTTGGATTAGTTGTAAAGCAGACGAACGCTTCAATGATCAGCACTTCATTATAGAGTTGTAATTTTGAAAATAGATTCAGATTTGTGTTGGCATTGTGTCATATATGGATAGTACGGGAGGCTTTCCTCTCAATTTAGACATAAGACTGCTTCCTTTCCATCCCATCTTCGGATTGTTTCGGATAATTTTCCCCTTAATTCCAATTCCGCATAATTTTCGCATCAAATCATTGGTTTTTATGGCAAATAAATATTTTTATCTAAAACTTTGATTCAAATCAAGATTTCATTGGAAATTCCTATTAGTTTACGTAACTTATCATCAGTTTGTGACCTATTTTTGAGTGCCCTCTTTGTTAAACTAGGAATATGGCAGAAATGTAGCATGAACATATAGGCTTTTGTTCAAATTTTGGTGTAAAATTTTATTGAATTTTATTTTTAAGAGCAAATAACAGATTTATGACAAAATAGAGGTTAAAGTGTTGTCAGTCATAAAGTTTATGAAAGTCCAGAAGTGGTCACAATTTGTTAATTCAGTTTATTCTTTAAAAAGTCTTCAGAAAAAAGTTGTTTTGCTTTAGATTTTTATCTTAAACTCTAATTTAATGCCTAATATAAGGATAGTGTGAATGCATTTCTGTCAATAGCTGTGCAAAACTGCAAAACTATTGCAGCGATTGATTGTCTCAAATAAAGGGCCATTACTTTTGTGCAGTTCTCTAATTGTGTGGACCTTTACCGGAACCTACCCTTTGGGCTAAGGCCTGTTGTGTAGACCATACGAGCAGAACAAGAATGTGATTGATGTGATTTGAGGCCCAATCGATAACAAGGCTTTGAAACGAACCGAAACGCAAATTCATAGACCGGTCCACCAAAACATAGACCGCTCTTCAAATTAAGAGAGAATTGCCTCACTTTTTGAAAACATTGTGACCGATCACCACATCCTACCAATTCTGTGCATAAAACATCTCTCTTTTCAGCTTTGAATTTGAAAATAAGTTCTTTAATGAATTGAAAACAATTTTTCTTTAAAAATAAGTTTTAATTTCAATTCTCTTTTAATTGATTGCAAAATGAAATTAAAAATTAATTTAAACTTTAAATGAATTCAAATCGTGAAAGGGTTTCAAAAAAGTAGTTTCTTTTATAATCTCTTCCTGTGTTTTATTCAACAATTTTCTCATTTATTGTTTGTCAGAAATTCAGAGGAAATTCAAATAAATTTTTCTGATTTTATTGAAATTAATTGAAATAAACATTTAATAAAACTTTTATAAAATAGGGGTTCACTTGAAGTTCAATCAAAAT